>CM053028.1:33426377-33578877 GCA_028564925.1 Lithobates sylvaticus
CTTCCTCCCTCGCCTGTGGGCAGTACTGTGATGTTGCCATAACAACGGGGCGGGGACCTTCCTCCGTCGCCACCCGTTGTTATGGCAACTTTAGAAACAATCGGCGCTACGGCGGGTGAATCGCGCATGCGCAAGACCAAAGCTGATCCAGTAAGAGATCTCGATTGGGCTTCACAGGCCCACAATCATGATGGCAACAGCCACAACAAGAGGCAGAAAAGATGCAGTAAGAAATTAATATTTGTTCTAAATTGATCATGATCATTGTATACTCGTTTTTAAATTTCATTAGTAATAATGCTAGGATCAAAATAAAAAAAAAAAATTGCTGGAACGCCACTTTAAGTTGAAACATTACTTCCACAAGAGCTGGGTCAGTCTATAGAACTACTTTTCTTACTGTCCATCGATGACAGGTATAATTTAACCCAGGGTTTCTCAACCAGGGTTCCATGGACCCTAGGGTTCCTCTAGAACAGGGGTGTCAAACTCCAATTGATCATGAGCTGTATCAACAATATGGTTGCCCTCAAAGGGCCAGTTGTATCTGGGGTGTGGTACATAGGTTTAGGGTGTGCTATGTACAGAGTGCAGTTGATCAGGGGTGACCTATGCACAGACTGCAAACTTCATGGGAGCCCTTTGTACAGAGTTCAGGGTTCAAAAACATTGCATTTCTGGCAAAATCAACAGAAAATTTTCTGCAGTTGCTGAAAATACGATTTCGATTACTTTTTATCTTAATGCATTGAATGCATAGAATACATTAAGATTAAAAAAAATAAAAACGTCTGCCTTTACAACCGCTTTAAGCCCATGTAAAAAAGAGATGTAAAATCCTTATTATATTGATATTATAATATTAATATAATTATAATTATTATGTTACAATATGGATATTTATATATTTTCCCTTCAATTTTAGTCTTTTTTATGCTTTTTATTATCCCTTTTACTCAGGTCCCCTTTCTCATTGCTCAAAGACCATTTTCTGCATGTAATATATTCTTAAACGCTTGCCACAGGGACACCTTGCTTTTGCTGAATGAATCAAAGGGTACCAATTAGACAGAGCCATCGAGCCGAGTACATGATGACATCGCAAAACCAATCTAATTTCTCTCATTCTAAACTCATGAAAATTCCTCTCCTTTAGAGAACAATCAATATTTGCAACGCCATGGAGATAGGATCGGCTTTTTAAACCTGTTGGCGTAAAATTGATAAACTCGCAGTAATAAAGTTTCCCCCAGCTTCGCTGGTATCTTATTAGTGCACTAAGAAAAGTACATTTTACAAGTGAATTAGCAGACTATAAAAAAAAAAAAGGAAAAAAGCAAGCTCGGTGAAATCCATGATCATGTAAGAAGCTAGGGATACAGATTTGATTAGGAAAATAAACGTAAGATCATCATGAAACCCGGCGTTGCAAATTCTCGCGCGTTGCAGTTTGCACTTATCCGTTATTAGATGATCTGTTTGTTGGCACACTTCATGCCTTTGTTTACATCTACTTTACTAGGTAATCAACTGCAAATGACTTAAATGGGGTAATTACAATTTGGCGAAATTGAAAAATGTATGTACAAGTTCCATTCGCTTTGCATATTTTATAAGCAGGCCATGGAAAGTGCAAGGAGATATTATCGATCGGGTGGCATAGTGTCGACCTACAGTACATATTTTCCTTTCCTTTTTTTTTTTTTTTTCTGGTTCTCCTTAGCGCCACAAACAACCTGAGACAAGGTAAAGCAAAAAAAAAAAAAAAGTCGGTACAATTACAAGTGCGAGCGGCGTGAAGCGCCCTAGGGTAGAAAGGCAATTTGCGTCCAGCAATCTTCTTGGTAGGAATCTCAGCACATTACTTGTAATAAAGCTAACCTTCTATTTCCCTTGCCGGAGTCACCTTGATAACCTTAACATCTAAAAAAAAAAGAAATGAAACATTTGTAGGATGGATTGCAAAGCAAAAGCACTGACCAAATGATGCCGAAATGACCTTTATTTCGGAGAAATGTATTCTAATAGTGTTCATATTAAAGATTTCAGCGTGATATTATTATACACCACAGTTGCGCATTCCATTGTAGAATAATTTCGATATGATACGTGTGATGTGATTGTTGGGACGCCATGCATTTGTTTTTCATTTTAATTTCACATCTTAACCTTGAATCCTATAAATACAAGACAGGATAAGGTTTGTACTTTCCTGGTGCCTCTATGGCAGCATACATATGTCTCAGTGGGTGGTCTCCATGTTTCAACAGGGACATTCACTTCTGTAAATTCAGACATCTTGACCATCATGAACATCTTTTCTACCCACCAGAGTTCCGAGATCACCAGAGTGGTGGGCAGGAGGGGCGGCTGCCCTGGGCACTGTGGTATCATGTGAGGTGGGGGGGTACCACAAGGAGATTGGGCCCTACTACTGTCAACAGAGTAGTCTACCACTGCTTACTTTTGGAGATCTGAAGAGGCCCCCCACCACATTCATTGTCTTGATAGCCGCCAACAGCTCATTTGTTGGTTCACCAGACCAGTGTGGTCTTCCACACAAACATGAGTGAATATTCAGTGTCAGAGACAGCAGACACGCAACAGGATATAGTCCAAAGAACAAGAACATGATACAAGAGATATTCAGAGATTGCAGACATGATACAGTAGTACTTCAATAAAAAAAAAATGGGATCCAAGAGGTGCTGGGATATGAGTTTATACAAGGTAATGAGAGGGCTAAAAACATTTGAAGATCCCACTGGCTCAGGTTAGACTGCTGCTATCCTACTGTGGGTACTCCAACAGGTTATCAGGAAAAGACATGCCTATATGGAAGGAGACCCAGACCAAAAGGTAAAAGAGTCCAATTTAATTTATTAATATTGTGTTAGAAGAGTGAACGCACTTCAGGGGTCAAAGGAACTACTACTTCATCAGGGCTTCAGTTAAAAATTAGAACCTTTAGTGGACTCCGAGTAAGGCTTTCCTGTTTGAATCTGTTTAGGGAAGCTAATTGTTGGCTTAGGATTCCTGTCCAGCATTATCTGCATCAGCAATCAAAATAACTTTAAGTCTGGATCTGGATCTTTTGGTCTGGCGCCCCTTCCATATATGCATGATACAGGATATAGTCAGACACAGTCCGAGACTGCGTCAAGAAATGGTAAGAGACTGCATGCATGATACAAGAGATGGCAAGAGACTGTGGGTATCATACAAGATATGGTCAGAGACTGCAGGCATGAAATAAGCGATGGTCAGAGACTGCAGGCATGAAATAAGAGATGGCCAGAGACTAAAGACATGATACAAGAGATGGTCAGAGACTAAAGACATGATAAAAGAGATGGCAAGAGACTGTGGGTATCATACAACATATGGTCAGAGACTACAGGCATAAAATAAGAGCTGGCCAGAGACTAAAGACACGATACAAGAGATGGTCAGATACTACAGGCATAATACAATAGATGGTCAGAGACTGCAGACATGATACAAGAGATGGTTAGAGACTGCAGACATGATACAAGAGATGGTCAGAGACTAAAGACATAATACAAGAGATGGTCAGAGACTGCAGACATGATGCAAGAGTTGGTCAGAGACTGCAGGCATGAAATAAGAGAGGGTCAGAGACTGACGACATGATACAAGAGATGGTCAGAGGCTGCAGACATGATACAAGAGATGGTCAGAGACTGCAGGCATGAAATAAGAGACGGTCATAGATTAAAGACGCGATACAAGATATGGTCAGAGACTAAAGACATGATACAAGAGATAGTCAGAGACTGCAGGCATGATACAAGAGATGGTCAGAGACTTCAGACATGATACAAGAGATGGTCAGAGACTGCAGGCATGAAATAAGGGATGGTCAGAGACTGCAGACATAATGCAAGAGATGGTCAGAGACTGCAGATATGATACAAGTGATGGTCAGAGACTCTGTACACAATACAAGAGATGGAAAGAGACTGTGGGTATCATGCAAAAGATGGTCAGAGACTGCAAGCATGAAAGAAGAGTATTGAATAAAAAAATGAAATCAAAAAAGGCATGAAACAAGAGATGGTCAGATACTACAGGCATAATACAATAGATGGTCAGAGACTGCAGACATGATACAAGAGATGGTTAGAGACTGCAGACATGATACAAGAGATGGTCAGAGACTAAAGACATAATACAAGAGATGGTCAGAGACTGCAGACATGATGCAAGAGTTGGTCAGAGACTGCAGGCATGAAATAAGAGAGGGTCAGAGACTGACGACATGATACAAGAGATGGTCAGAGACTGCAGGCATGAAATAAGAGACGGTCATAGATTAAAGACGCGATACAAGATATGGTCAGAGACTAAAGACATGATACACGAGATAGTCAGAGACTGCAGGCATGATACAAGAGATGGTCAGAGACTTCAGACATGATACAAGAGATGGTCAGAGACTGCAGGCATGAAATAAGGGATGGTCAGAGACTGCAAACATAATGCAAGAGATGGTCAGAGACTGCAGATATGATACAAGTGATGGTCAGAGACTCTGTACACAATACAAGAGATGGAAAGAGACTGTGGGTATCATGCAAAAGATGGTCAGAGACTGCAAGCATGAAAGAAGAGTATTGAATAAAAAAATGAAATAAAAAAAGGCATGAAACAAGAGATGGTCAGAGCCTGTGAACATGATACAAGCAATGGTCAGAGACTGTGGACATGATACAAGCGATGGTCAGAGACTGTGGACATGATACAATTGATGGTCAGAGTCTGTGGACATGATACAAGAGATGGTCAGAGACTGCAGACATGATAAAAGAGATGGTCAGAGACTGTGGGCATGAAACAACAGATGGTCAGAGACCCTGGATATGATGAAAGAAATGGTCAGAGACTGCAAACATAATACAGGAGACTGCCAGAGACTGTGAACATGATATAGGAGCTGTTGGAGACCGGTTACGTGCTTCAAGTGACGTAGAGACTTCGATTGGAGATAAGCTACATGGGACTGCTAGGGATTATTGTTTTCATATCCTCAACATATTCTACAGTCTAAACCTGCTCTATATTCAGATCAGAGCCATATAATATTCAGTGTAACTTTGCTCATAGAGCTTACATTCAGGAGGTGATTAAATGTTTTGTGAGAAAATACAAAAAAAACAGAATGAACACGAGGTGGGCTGCAAATTCGCCTGATATGAGTAAAGTACACCCTTTCATATTTCTGCGCCAGCGACCATATAATGGTAGATAAACAGTATTCTGATTGTGTGTGAAAATAACAGGCTTTTGCAGCAATAATTCTCTAAACAGCATGTAAACAGTTATCCGGCATTTTCTGTTCTGCACACAGGGCTTGATAGCTTTGAGAGCGAGACATAATTCATGTGGATGGGAAGCCAGGTCATTTTATAGGCAGGTTTTTACCATTGCAGCATTTTCTTGTTGATACCGCTTGTTATTAGCTTGTAAAAACTGTCCATTGCCTTCACTATATAATGACTTAAACAGAGATCCTGGCACAATAAGACTCTGTCTTGTGAAAGACGTACTTTTTAAGACAGGAGAGGGGGGGGGGTGGGAGTGAATTTGTTGTCTTTCCTCTATATCGGTAATAGAAGAGTGCGGTCAGCTGCAGTAATCAGCCATTTTGGGACTCGACTATTTAAAGATGAATTTCAGGTATGGATATTTTATTCATAGTTACATTGGTCCATCTTGGACCAATGTAACTATGCCTATACCATACATGGCTGATCCCCCTGGATGCTGGAAATCGGTGTAGTAGACATTGCTACTCCACTCCTTCTAGGTCCCTTGCCAATCGGCTGCCCTGCTGCATTGTGAACACAGGTGAGAAAATGATTTGCGTTTTCTGAATAAATGCAAAACATTCTCTGATTGGATGAGGTGGAGAGGCATTCTCGGAAAGGTGCCCTTGGTAAGCGGCCGACCTCTTGTGTTCAGAATGCAGCTGAGCAGTTGTTTGGCATGGGACCTGGAAGCAAGTGAAGGTCACTGGAGTAGCAGTGTCTACTGGTGATTTACAGCTTCCATGGGAATCCCATATGTATGGTATATACTTAGTTGCATTGATCCAAGCTGGACCAATGTAACTATGCATGAAATATTTATACCTAAAGCCTAAATGAACTTTCAGTATAAATCAGCTAAGTACATTCCAGGTGCATCAAAACTCAAGAAGTCCAAAGTCTTGGGCTAAGTTGACAATTGGCCATTCTCTGAAAAGCAATGAGTGGTGGATCGCCCTCGGATTGAGGCTAAGCAGCTACTGTCAGGCATTCAGGAGTGGATCCTGCTACCTCCTGAATGCTTGTTTATTTTGTCTGCTTTTTCTTTGCCAAATGTCAATTTTCAATGGAGGGTTCTTTATTGTAAGAGCGGCAAGGATGTGTAATTCTACAGGCGGTGGTCTCAGCGAGGAGCATTGATAGTTTCAAGAAACTATTAGATAAGCACCTGAACAACCGCAACATACAGGGATATACAATGTAATACTGACATATAATCACACACATAGGTTGGACTTGATGGACTTGTGTCTTTTTTTGACCTCACCTACTATGTAACTATGTAATGTGCTGCAACATTCAGCCAAGTATTTGGCTTGAAGTTGTGCTGTGGTCCCCTTGACTTGAATGCCAGAATTTGACAGGTGGTGCTGTCTTTTAACTCAAGAAGCCATGTTAAATTTGCAGCCTTTGTGGCTTGGCCTCATTGACATGACCACCTGTCAACTCAGGATGCTGTGTTCAATTTTCTGTGGTTATGGCACATTCCCATTGACTTGAATGGACAGTTTAATAGGTGGTATGCCTGTTAACTTGAGATGCTGTGTTAAATTTGCAGCAGTTTCGGAGCAGTTCCATTGAACTTAAATGGCTGAATTTGACAGGTGGTGCCCCTTGTCAACTCATCATGCCGCATTCAATTTGCTGTGAATGGCTCCTTCTGGATATACAGGGGGTCCCCTACTTACAAACATCCGACTTACAAACGACTCCTACTTACAAACGGAGGAAAAAAACAGGAAGTGAGAGGAAATCCACCCCTAGGAAGGGAAATTCACTCCTGTAAGAGTTAATATGGGAAAAAGGTGTCTCCACTGATGCTTTATCACCAGTCCATGCTTCCCTAACAACCCAAAAATTTCAAAATCCAATTGTCATTGGGACACAAGGTGAGGTGAACTCTTCTGAACAGGGGCACAGACAGCAAAACAAATGTTACAGGGGTGATAACCCTTCTCTATGTTATCTAAAAAACGTAAAAATCGTTTTTTTGGCTGGAGCTACACTTAAAAAATGTACCTGTTCCGACTTACAAACAGATTCAACTTAAGAACAAACCTACAGTCCCTATCTTGTTTGTAACCCGGGGACCCCCTGTATATACAAAACTCAACAACAGCCTGAGAAGAAAAGTTTGTGTCCTGTCGGAATGCTGCTAAGTAGGACCCTTGCCACCAGTGGGGAAGCAGTTATGACTCTGCCACTCACACAGGTCTGACACACCTGCTGAGTCATAGCCAGAGATGTCCAATCAGTGGGGCCTTGAGCTTTGCTGATTACAGCGCTATAGGTCTGACTCAGTAAGGGGCATGTCCGACCTCTGCAATGAGACCACTGTTTCCATACAGAGAGCAATGGTCCCACTCTGCAGCTGCCGGCAGACTTTTCTACCCAGACAGTGGCTGCCTTAGACATAAAATGAACTTCAGGGCTTTGTAAGTCAACCACACTAAGAGCAGAAGTGGAACATGCAGGGATGAGCTCACCAAGTTTCTACTCTTCCTTCCTTGTCCACTCATTGGCTGTTTTGTGTCCTGGGCAGGCTTAATTGCTCTATAGGAGGTAGCTCTTTTCTCTGGCCTGGACCATAACATATACTGAACCGATTTAGCAAGTAAACTAGTTTATATATATATATATTTGTATATGTTTCCCATCTTTGTAGTAAGTTTTTATTTGTAGTAGTTCAGTTATAAATACTATCTGATTAGTCGTTGAAAATTCCAAACCTTCTTTACCCTTTACACTGCTGTAGTGAATAGGATCCGTAGTTGGGTATGTAGGCCCAGCAGCTCACCATAAGTGGTGCCCATCAGTGCAGAAGAAGCCATGCCATTGATGTTAAGGTAGTATATACCGTACATCTGTCTATAGGGATAACATACAATACTACTTGCAGTGTTTCTGGTCATTAAAAAACTGATTGGTTTCTAATTTCATCATGATCTATTTCCCTGAAAATATCACCATCAACTCAGCTCATTTTAGGCGAAATTTTCTAACGTGAGCAGTCACAAGTCATTTTTCTGATAGATCATTGCTGATGTTAAGCTTGGGGATAACCAGGGGATAAATGTCGCTGAGTGCAAACAGCTGTGTCTGAAGTAATTCAGTGTGCTGTAATTATTTTTTGTACTTTTCAAATAAACTGTCTCTTAAAACGCATTTTATTAGACTAATTGTTCTAATTAGAGGGTTTCTAATTCCAAATGTATGCCAAGTTTGAAAAAAAATAAAAAAAAATAATCGAGTAATAAGAATATACATCTGATTCGCACTGATCCACTATCATTAAGTGACAATGGATGAAATGCATCATTGTAATTATCCCCAGTAGGCACGTTGTTTACATGCAGAGTCACATTGTAGTGTGTAATTCTCAGTTGCTAGCCTGATATGAGAACTGTAGTACATGGCACAATCTCTACCGTCTACATAGCGCTGAACAGATTTTTTTTAGATGAAACATAGTGCATGGTACAATATATACCATCTACATGTTTCCATGTACTATAGGGCTTTATAAATCTCTACCTACTGCATAGTGTTGGACTGAGTCCATTGGCGTGAACTATAGTGCATGGTACAAACCCTACCTTCTATATAATGTTGGACTGAGTCCTTTGATGTGAACAATAGGGCATGGTACAAACCCTACCTTCTATATAATGTTGGACTGAGTCCTTTGATGTGAACAATAGGGCATGGTACAAACCCTACCTTCTATATAATGTTGGACTGAGTCCTTTGATGTGAACAATAGGGCATGGTACAAACCCTACCTTCTATATAATGTTGGACTGAGTCCTTTGGTGTGAACAATAGGGCATGGTATATTCCCTACTATCTCCCTGGTGTTGAACTGAGTCTTTTTTGTGTAATATAGGGGTAGATTTACTAAAGGTAAATAGACAAGTGCAGTTGCTCCAGTGCTTAGTAAATTAGATAAAGCTTCCCAGCGCAAATAATACCCAATCACGTGCAAGGAAAATGAAAAAAAAACAGCATTTTTACTTGCACATGATTGGATGATGGAAGTCAGCAGAGCTTCTGCTAATTTACTAAGCTTTGGGGCAACTGCTCTTGCAGAGTGCATCTGCACTTTGCAAAGTGCACAGTCTATTTGCCCATAGTAAATAAACCCCATAGTATTGAACTGAATCCTTGGTGTGAACTATAGGGCATGTTGCAACCTCTACCTTCTACATAGTATTGAATTGAGTCCCTTGGTGTGAATTATAGGACTGTCTATTTGCCTTTTGTAAATCAACCCCATATTGTGCATGGTGTTATCACTTCCTTCTGCATAGGGGTTGATTTACTAAAGGCAAATAGGCTGTGCACTTTGCAAAGTGCAGTTGCTCCAGAGCTTAGTAAATGAGGTAAGGCTTCACTTTGCAAAGAATACTCAATCACGTGGAAAGAAAAAAACAAAAAAAAACAGCACTTTTGCTAGCACATGATTGTATGATGTATATATATATATATATATATATATATATATATACACACACACACAGATATATATACACACACACACACATATATATATATATATATATATATATATATATATATATATATATATATATATATATATATATATATATATATATATATATATATATATATATATATATATATATATATATACATATATAGTTAGATATTGTATTTTTTTATAAATGAAAGAATATATGAATCAATGTGTCAATCAATAGAGAGTAATTGTATGAAGGAGAAGCATCTCTATTTTTAGAGAACAATAACCCCATTACTTGTAAACGCTTGTTGTGCCAAATACAGCATATTCTATGATAAGTATTCCTTATTTTGCCAGCTCTTCAACTGAAATTAAATGTAAAATGGAATGTTGTACAATAAAGCAGCTTCAGTAAATGTATGCAAAACCTTGAATTCATTCTGTAAGATATCTCAGGAAAGTTTCTTAAGATAATGATTTCAAAAAGTACTCTATTGGCAGGTAGAAAGAAATCCTTTCAGTTGTAACTTTTCCACAAAGGCTTGCTGAAATATATGTAAACAATATTTTTTATTTTGTATGTACTGTGAATTCTTACTGCTCTATTGATGTTAGGTGTACTTTTTCATCAATATGGAGACCAAAGGCCAACATTTGTAGTAGGGTTTTTATGCAGCATTGGAACAGATTTCTTCCTTGTGTTGCATAGAAAATTGTATTTGAACAGGTTCATTGCTTTGCATTGAGCCTCTTATTTAAAAAATAAAGTTCTAGTAAGGTATAATTATACTTTACTCATGTAGCTGATTGGGTATTTGCAATGAGCAAGGATTAATGGACCTTACTGAAAGCTTTGCTTTTAGTAAGTCATCCTTCAAGGTCTGCAAGACCCAGTAGTGGTATTGTAGAATATGGTTTTCAGAAGTGAGTCAAACTTACTCTTGATAACCCTGTAAGGATTAAACTCAGTAATAAGTTAATATTAGTCTATGTTCTCTTTATAATTAAGCAGCCTGTCTGTCTGACTTCACCCCTGCTACCCAACCTGTGGCCCAAGGGCTGCACGCTGCCCTTTGGCACGTATTAGACAGTCCCTGGGGCTCTTGCAGTGAGTAGCCTGTTCTACCGTGCCTAAGTGCTTGCTTAGGCCAGAGAAGGTAAAATGTCTGGGTTCTAGTAATTCAATTGCTTAATTTTTTTCTCTTCCCACTAGCCTCATTTTTCTGTGGTGTTCATTCCTTCACACTTTTGTTTTTGTAATGCTTTCCTAATAATGAAAGTTCAGAGAGAGGGATGAGCTGAGGAAACATTAAAGTTCAGTATTTAGGTTGGGGCGGGATAGGCTTACCTAAAGAAATTAGTTTTCATGGATCACCTAAAGGTGAATAGAGTAAGAGATAGCTGGACAGACTGGGATAGGGTGTTCTAGAGGATGGTATAGGTCCTTCAGGAGAGCATGGGCAGAGGAGACAAGGGAGCTAGAGAGGAGGAGATTGTGGGCAAAGCAGAGAAGACAGTTTGGGTGATATTTGGGGACAAGATTGGTGATTTTGCTTAAGATGGAGTTGTAAACAGCTCTGTATGTTGTTATTAGAATGTTGAATTATATTCTTTGGGAAATTGGAAGCCAATGGAGGGATTGGCAGAATGGGGTGGCATAAGTGGTGGATAAGGTAGATGAGGCTGGCAGCACTTTTTATAGAGTGAAGGAGGGTAGCCTGTGGAGAGGTAGGCCTATGAGAAGATAGAAAGAGCTGCTTTCATGTGGCCCCAAATTGTTCAACAGGGATCCCCCAACGAAGGTCCAAAAAAAGCCCCCGTCACAGCTGCAACGGCTCTGATTTCTGCCACGTTGTTTGGTGTGCATCCAAACGGAGGTATACTTCCTGGGCTGGATATTTATTGTATATTTCCAGCTGACTTGCAAATATTGGATGTTTTTTTCTATCGTGAGGTGATAGCTCCGATGTGACATCCATATAGATCAATTGATCTGACTTCTCACTGGGGGCCTTTTTTGGACCTTCGTTGGGGATCCTTGTTGAACAATTTGGGGCCACATGAAAGCAGCTCTTTCTATCTTTTTACTTTATTGCTATATGGGACCTTCCCAGTTTCCACAACGTATGGGTTAATGATATTATCTGTGACGCCTGGCTCTGGATGTTAAAAAAACTCCTGAAGAAGGGCATCAAGCCGGAAACGTCGGGTTCATCCACCAAGCCTATATGTGTCTGTATATATATCACAATTCATACAAATGTAAAACTGTTGATGTCTTCTTTTGTCATTGATGACTTAAGTCTTTTTACTCAATATATGTTTTTGTAAAAAACTTCTACTTTTTGATACAAGTACTGTTTTCGGTCACTTTCAAAGTCCCACCCACCAATGGGGGTTTCATGTGTTTTCTCAAAATAAATTACTAGGGCCTCTTGTCATGTAGGACTGCACCCAAGTTATTGTTATTATTATTATTACCAATATTACTACTACTACAAATATTATTATTATTAGTGGTATTAATATTTTTTTTATTATTAGTATTATTATTATTATGAATAATAATACTACTAATAATAATACATTTCTATTACACAAAATCAAGGGACATGCCAGAAATGCATGTTATGATGAAACAGACTGCCTGTATTATGACCTCAAGTCCTGTGCAGACTTGTAGAAGAGTCTAAATGAGTCAGTTACAAAAGCAGCGGAATGAGAAATCTAAGAAGTTCGGGGGAAAAGTAGAATTTTCTTGCCAGGGCTGTAAAATATGTATTTTTTGGCAGTTGTAGAAAATCACAGCTTCTGCTGATTGAAACTGAAAAGTAATTGTTAATAGCATTAAGTTATGAAATGGCTTGTATAACAGATATATAATTAGAATACAGCGACTGATCTAAAATCGTGTTCACTGGGCTTGGATATGCCAAGCTGTTCTTTTATTTTTAGCTTTAAAAATTTTAAAAGGCATTTGTTTCTACAGAAAGGAGCTAAAGAGCATAAGACTACATGCTACACCGATACCAAGCTGTATGCCCATGAGCAACATTTTACGAGGTTGGGGAGTACAATAAACTGTGCAGACCCCCTCCAACAAGAAGTCAGGGGCACCGGGCTCTTTCATCCCTTTAAACAAACTGAAAGTGCAGAAAACAGCTGTTAATGAGCCAGCCATATAGGGGTTGACTTTCTAAAGGCAAATAGTCTATTCACGTTACAAGGAAAGTTGCACAGTGCAAGGGAATTTTCCCCAGACCTTAGTGAATGAGGTGAAGCTTTGCTGAAGCACATCATCCAATCATGTGTAACAAAAATGCATTTTTTTTTTCTTCCTGGAACATAATTGGGTATATTCTTGGCCAAGTGAAATTTAACTGCATTTATTAAGCTCTGGGGAAAATTTTAAGTGGTTGCAAAGGCAGAAGTTGTTTTTTTTTTTTTTTATATTAATGCATACAGGCATACCCCACTTTTAAGTACACAATGGGGTTTATTTACTAAAGCTGGAAAGTGTAAAATCAGGTTCACTTCTGCATAGAAACCAACGAGCTTCCAAGTTTTATTACCAAAGCTTAATTGAACAAGTTGGGGTTAGAAGCTCATTGGTTTCTATGTAGAAGTGAGCCTGATTTTTCACTTTGCAGCTTTAGTAAATAAACCCCATTGTTTACTTAAAAGTGGGGTATGCCTGTAATGCATTCACGGAGCTGTGACCCTGGCCCCACCCCCTTTCTCCTGATTGGCTGAATGATTTTGATTGCCAGCATCCCGCTGCCAGTCGTGTCACACTGCTGTTTTAGCCAATGAGTCCCGGGCAGTTTAGACACTCCTGCAACATTGCTGGATAAAGAGGGGCTCAGGTAAGTATTAGGGGGCTGAGGGGGGCTGCTGAAAACAGAAGGTTTTTTTTATTTTAATGCATAGAATGCCTTTACAATGCATTTACCTTGCTGAAAAGGTGTACAACCATTTATATCTTGTTTTTTTAATGTATAGATGACTAAATGAAGAGTTAGAAGAGACTTTGGTTTTCTGGAAATAATGAGTAGAAATCATCTTGACTGATCGAGAGCTCATTAAAGATCAATGAAAAAAAAAAGAGGAACGTTTTGACTTTGTGCCTGTAATATCAGAGAGAATATAGTAGAAAAAAAAGTAGCTGTCCACACTAATCATCTTGTGTACTTGAGTTAATATAAATATCTAGTCCGCTTTCTTTTCTATTCCCTTGTGGAAAGCTGACTTGTTTAATGAGAGGTAGAAGCTTCAACATACGAGGTAGGATTGTCAGCAGGTTGTGGTCAAGCTGTATAGCCAGCATTTCATCTTTGTGTCTTGTTATGTCTTACTGATGCCGGTGACGTCTTTTTAATTACCATGGTCCTAATGTAGGTTGAATTGAAACACCCTCCATATTTTGCAGTTGAAACTGCTCCAGCTCCTAACCTCTGTAACCCAGCCAAATCCTTGATGATCGGGCCACTTCCATGAACCTTTCCATGTTGCACATAGATAAAAGTAATTTGTAGAGAATAATTACACACTGATTACTCAATAGGCAATAAGAGGTAGTTAATTTACTGGAAAGGTCTTAAATGAGACAAACTGTCGTGGTGGACAGAAATCAAGATGGGGCTCTCTACACAATATATATATGAAGAAGTGGGGGGCAAACAGGTGATAAAAACACCAGCTGTCTCCAATAGAAATAATAAGATGGCTAAGAAAAAAGAAAAAAACACCTAACACCTAACCATCTCAAAGCATCTAGCAAAGCTTTTATATTCTAGAATCTTACATTGGGGTCTATTGGGTCTATTGGGTCTTTGGAGCCCAGGGAAGTTTCTTATGTGACTTTCTCCCATCTTCCAATACTGGTCATGCCACATGATGGGACCGAAGATTAGCGCAATGGAGACAATTACTTATACTTTGTAAATCCTGTGTGACCTTGTCTTGTAGTATTTTGTGACCACAGACGGAGACTGTGGCCTTCTTACTCCATTTTGAAAGCACACCTAGATTGATGGCTACCTTCTAACAGTACTACTTCTCATTAAAATGCTGTGCTAGTGGAAATGGAATCTCAGAAACCATCCCAATAACATATGCATTGTTTACTTGATAGGCAATAGAAGGTAGTTCACTCACTGGAAAGGTCTCATTTTAGACAAATTGTGGTGGTGAACAGAAATCAAGATGAGGCTCTCAAAACGATATTGGTCTGAGAAACTGTGGGCAAGCAGATCATAAAAACACCAGCTGTCTTCAATAGAACTAATAAGCTGTGCAACAAAAGAAAACCACTTAACACTTGACCAGCTCAAGGCATCTAGAGAATCTTTTTATATTCTAGAATCTTACACTGGGGCTTTGGAGCTCAGGGATGTCTTTACTTGACTTCCTCGCATCCTCCAATGCTGGTCTTGCCACATGGTAAGACTAGATGATTGACTGTGTGATCTTGTCTTGTAACAATGTGTGACCTCAGAATTAAACCATGGCCTTTTCACTCTATTTTGAAAGCACACTTAGAATGATGGTTACCTGCTAACAGTTCTACTTCACATTAAAATTCTGTTCTAGGGGAAGTGACTATCAGTTACCATAGCATTTTTATTATCAGTGAGACTTTGGGTTAGGGGACCTTAGCCACACTCGGAAACCATTAGTTGGTGTCATTATGGATATTATTGTAGAACATAATAGATAGGAGTTTGGGGTTGTAATGTGAACAATCTTTATTACTTATTTTTCTATAACATCTCTTTAGTGCTGAATACCTAACCCATAAGCTACTCTTTAATCATAAGTAATGGTGGAATTGGTTAAAGCCAAACTGGGTCAATTCTGGGTCTGTCTTCTAGAGACTAGAATTCCACAAAGGCAACACTTTGGAGACTTTGGCATCTGGGAAGTACATTAATACTTTGGTAGGGGAGTTAAATACTAGTAATAAAACGTTTCTGACCATTGTAAGTTGTATATCTATGGATTTACAGGTTCTATTAGCAATGCTCTAACCCATCAGGTCTCTTGAGACTACATTACATAGTGTACAGCCACTAGCATTCTGAGTTATATCTCTAACGACTTTACACTGTACAGTTTCTATAAGAAATGCTCGAAACCATCAGGTCTTTTGACAATATATTACATAGGGTACAGCCACACTTAAAGATATATTTTTCAGAGATGATCCAAATCAAGGCTAGCTGTCTTGTTTATTCAATTAAAAAACTTGCAAAATGTTTAATTGGTCCTAACATACCACTAGCAATTTGCAAGTGCTTACTTGACGGAAGGTGGCTTTTCCTGCCATTTTCTTCTATTGCACTTAATGCGTAATTAACTTTTCAGCAGTGAAACATACTAGCCTTGCTGCCAGTACTAATGACAGTAGAATCTCTCAGCACATAGCAAAACACCTGTTCGTACTTGGTGTATTTGCCAAATAACTTCAATATTGAGGAATAAAACTTGCATTACTATATACTTTCATACTCACATTGGATGACATCCCTAGTATATATTTTTTATCCAAGTGTATGTACATAGATTTTAATAGAGTGGAATAGAATTAAACACTATTCAAGTTTTTACAGCTCTCTAGGGTCTAATTATAATTTTTTTCCTCACATTAGTTGTGTCTGTGACAATGGTTTCACTAGGTAGGAATCGAGACAAGTCTTAAACTGGGATACGGACAGCAATAAAAGTCTAACAAGGGTTTTAGACTTACTAATCTATCTGTGTGGTTGTAGAAAATTTTTCACCACTCCCTCATTGGTGAGACCATTTCAACTTCAGCAGCTGGAAGAAACCTCATCTACATAGCAGGGATAACTCAACGGCCATTACTATTCTTAGAGCAGAACTAAACCATCCTTTCCTTCTCAGCCAAGGAAGCTTCCATCTTGGCCTCCGTTTGATCTGCAACTGCCATGGGGCTACACATGTGATCAATTATGACACCAGCCATTTGATGGTTTGACAGTTTGGTTAAAATGTGACTGTTAGCATTCCCGGCATGCCGGGGATATAACTGTTTTTTTTAACTGTTAAATCAAAGGGGATTAGTTCCGCTTTAACCTCTTAGCACCCTTTAAGAGGTTTATGAAGCCAGGAGGCGGCGCACGGCTTAAGTTCGCGTGACCGCCGTGATTTGCTGCCACGGTCACGTTGTCTGAAAACTCTTGATCACAAGGATCGATTGGGAGCTTTCAGTTAGGTGACAGTAACTGTGTCAGGAGCGCGCAGCATGTTCTCAGTAGAGGTGTATTTGGGGAAATTCACACAAATTTGCAGCCCCTCGGCACTAAGGACCAGGGTCCGATAGGCTGCATATTTGCCTATGGCCGGCACCAAGGGGTTAAAATATAAATAAGTGAATTTTTCTTTGGATAGATTTAAACACCTTTCAAGTTTTTATTGATGTCTGTATCCCAGTTAGGAAGATTCACCCTCTCTTTTTCTTTTTGTCTTTTTTACTATTATCAACGAACATAAAAGAAAATCCCAAGTTTTGGATTGTCCCCAGAAAAGTATAAGCGGGGAAGTCCTCCCAATGGAACACTAGTTCTAGTAACCCTGGGGACAACCTGGGATTTCCTCACTTTAGACGGACTTCTGCTCACATCCTGTTTTGTCTACTGGACAGGAAGTGAAATCCCCCACGTACAGAGATGGAAAAACAAATAAAATGTCATCCCTTAAAAACCATCCCTTAACTCTATCCACAATGAAAAAAAAAGTTTTGCCTTTAGTTCTACTTTAAAAAGTGTTGGCTACCCATACCATGAGCAGCCTTATTTTTTTAACCCTTACAGCTGTCATCATTAGATGTTTGATGCAATGTAACATGTGACTTGACATGTACACTATATTGTCAAAAGTATTGTGACACCTGCCTTAACATGCACATGAACTTAGTCTTAGTCTGTAGGGTTCATTATTGAGTTGGCCAACTCTTTGCAGCTATAACAGCTTCAACTCTTCTGGGAAGGCTATCCACAAGGTTTAGGAGTATGTCTATGGGAATGTTTGACCATTCTTCCAGAAGCGCATTTGTGAGGCCAGGCACTGATGTTGGACGTGAAGGCCTGGCTCGCAGTCTCCGCTCTAATTCATCTCAAAGGTGTTCTATCGGGTTGAAGTCAGGACTTTGTGCAAGGCCAGTCAAGTTCCTTCAACCCAAAACTCACTCATCCATGACTTTATGGACCTTGCTTTGTGCACTTGTCCAAATAATTTAGTGGAGGGGGGATTAGGGTGTGGGGTTGTTTTTCAGGGGTTGGGTTTGGCCCCTTAGTTCCAGTGAAGGGAGCTCTTGAGGTGTCAGCATACCAAGACGTTTTGGACAATTTCATGCTCCCAACTTTGTGGGAACAGTTTGGGGATTGCCCCTCCCTGTTCCAACATGACGGCGCACCAGTGCACAAAGCAAGGTCCATATAGACACACTCCTAAACCTTGTGGACAGCCTTGCCAGAAGAGTTGAAGCTGTCATAGCTGCAAAGGGTGGGCCACCTCAATATTGAACCCTACAGGCTAAGACTAGGATGTCATTAAATTCATGTGTGTGTAAAGGCAGGCATCCCAATAGTTTTGATAACTAGTGTACATTAGACCTTACTATAACCCACTTTGTCAAGTTAAACACATCTAAAAATGCTAAAATGCTATGGAGCACATAAGTTCTATTTTTTACTCTAACCAGTTTAAAATGAAACCATGATGTAATAGAACGAAAAAAAAAAAAAACAATAGGCAAACTTTTTTTTGCCATTCTGAGATTAGCTCTTGCAATGTCTTTGCAATCAATGTGGGATGCCACAAGGGTCGGGTGAGAGTTGAGCGTATGTCACCGTCGGTCTTTAGATTACTTAAATATTTACAGCTGCTAAGTGAGCAGAAAACATGTTAATTTAATTTTGACAGTATGAATAAATGAGACATTCTCCATTATTAAGTATTGACTTGACATGTTTTTGTACTTCGGTTTTCTACGCAAAATGTAGAATTAGAGCATTAACAGTCGCTCCCATTAGATATAACATTATTGAATTTTTAAAAGGATAATTACAGCTACCCTTCAAAATTCACTCAGGGATTCTTAGAGTGCTTGCTATACACCTTTGACATATTCAATTGGTATAGTGGCTGAGCTTTTCTTTTTTTTTTTTTCCAATGTTGTTGCAGCCTAATGTATGTAGCACACCGGACAATGTTATTTTAGGTTACTGGACTGGCCTTCAGTGTATAAGCTGTGTAAGGAACAAATGATAATCAACGATTAACCTTCTGTCATTGTAATAACATCTCTATAGGTCAGCATGGCCTGGTATGTGCTGTTACTAATGTCCCTCTTCACATTCCAAATGCCTGTTGGTGAAGAACCTTTTTTCGACATCCTTCATAAACTATCTGTTGAACATAATTAGGGTCGAAATTGCTCATTTAAGCCAATTGCTTAATTTGTGTGAATGATCTATGGAAATCAATAAGGAATCAAATATCCAATTTCCAGAAAGCAGACCTTTGCAGTTTCTTTCAGAAGCCAGGATTAAACTGCAAATAAAGAAGAGTAATGTGACTTCAAAAGGCAAAGTGTGGCTGTTTTTGGGAGGTTCAATCAGTTTACAAACCGGAGAATTTTTGGGAAACTGGGAGATCATACATATCAAAGGTTTTACACTGTTTTTAAAAATTCCAAACTTCAAATGAAATAGAAGTGTAGTTTCCTAAATAGGTGGTTCTCTTGTCTATATATTTATGCTTTCAAACTATAATTAAAAAAAAAGAAAATGTGCAAAGGCATAAAAGAAATAAGGTGCTAGATGAAACAACTGTCTAGCTTAAGTACTAATAGTTGAATTCTTAATATTTTT
This sequence comes from Lithobates sylvaticus, assembly GCA_028564925.1. Taxonomy (NCBI): domain Eukaryota; kingdom Metazoa; phylum Chordata; class Amphibia; order Anura; family Ranidae; genus Lithobates; species Lithobates sylvaticus. The sequence continues at coordinate 33,446,087 of CM053028.1, forward strand.
GTAGAATATACATACAAAAAATGATGAAACTGGATACATTAAGCAAAAAAGACAAACAGAATAAAAACCTTACCTTATTTTGTTGGTTGCTGCCATTAAATAAACTGTAATAATAATTATGAGGTTGAATTAAAAAAAAACCTCCACATAGCATAGGTAATGTTAAGCACAACACAATATACTTCTATGGATATTGTTGTGCACATACCTGTACAATCAGGTACTATAACCCATACCCCATGGCACCCGCAGCCCCTGCGCCCTGTACTGGCTTTGATTTGAATTTTTGTTGGACTTATTATTATTATTATTATATTATTTTACAAGGCAAAGTGTAGCTTTTTTTGGGAGGTTCAATCAAATTACTAACTGGAGAATCTAGGGGAAACTAGGAGATCACAGTAATCAAAGATTGTTTTACTCTGCTTTAAAAAAAAAAAAAATCAAAATGTCCAATTTAATTTAAATTTAGTTTCCTCAATAGGTGGTTCTCTTACCCTGCCTGGCAGTATTCCCGAGTGTGGCTCGGGGTGGAATTTCAGTACCATTAGCGGTAACCCTGAGCCAAACTCGGGATCGCATTGGAGAATACAGGGAGAGTTACTTACCCCTGGATCCTGCGATGTCTCCCCGCTGTGTGTGCGAGCTCCTCCGCTCGATTCACACAGTGCCCGAGTGCCGCTGAGCTCCGTTCCCTGCGACGTTGCAAAACATGGGAGCGGAGATCGGCACCAAATTCAAAAAAGTAAAAACACACAATACACATACAGTACTGTATAAAAAAATTACACATCCCCTTTGTCCCTAGTGGTCTGTCCAGTGCCCTGTATGTAGTTTTATATTATAAATACATTTTTTTTCTGCCTGGAATTTGGAGATTGTCCATAGCAACCAAAAAGCGTCCCTTTATGTCAAAATTGATTTTAGACCAGCTAGAAAACAGCGATAATAAATTAGAATCACTTGCAGAATTGAGCGATAGCGATTTTTGGGGAAATTCATCATCAAACACTAAATCTAATGACAGCGACAATTATGCAACTGAGCAAATTTCAGTGTTTTTTTGATTTGATTACATTATTGAATAATTTTTATAGTTATTTATTATATTATAATTTATGATTTTGTGTTTCAAAGTTTATCATACCCGGGATGTCTACTAGACTCTGGTTTGGACAGATTTAACTGAGTTATTCCTAAGAATTGCAGGCCTACAATATAAAACGCCAAATTTACATGCAAAATAATTGTACCGCTTTCGGCAATAATGATACCAGGGAGGTTAATAAAGCCCATACATTTTAATTTTTTTTTTCCAAGAAAAAGTTCATTGAAAGTTAAACACAGATTGTACATTACTACATTGCAGAACATTAAAATGTAATATACATGAAAGGAAAGACAACTTTTGCCGATACATAGAAAAGGGCATTCGAGTAATACATTTCCTGAATAAACTCAGCTAAGGTAGGAAATGGACGTCAAATCTTGAACAATAACAAGAAACCAGTATATCGAAAAGGGCGGGGCAAACGGCCCCAAATTCCAGAGGTTTCTAGAATATACACGTTGTACATAACAGCAATATTCACATGTCTATTGTGTTGGTAAGAGCAAGGGGTCTAGAATACCGTCTCTCCTTAAGTGGCAAGAACTAACGGCAGTGGGTATGCGGTCACGGACCACTAGCATCCCCACTCTAGTATGCTCGGAGAGGGTATAGGGTACACATCACCCGGGTCACGGGCGAGTTTAGGATGAAGAGAGAGGGTGGGTATGTGGGAGGGTACAGATGGACGGGAGTATAGCAGAAAGTGGAGGTCATCCACTTTTCTCCCCTGGACAAGGGGTTGTGTAGAGTGTCAAGGGTAAGTGGGAGAGTAGATTGGAATGGTGTAGCGTAGGCGTGGAGTCTTCCTCCTTCACTTGGTCATCATTGGGTAGAATTCCGTCTGGGGAGAACGAGTGTTTTATATTCTTCGGTCGTTGTGAAATGGTGCCAGCAGGCCCAAACAGTCCAAAATTTGGTGAAGCCCATACATTTTTACTAAAAAAAAAAAAAAGAAAAAAAAAAGGCGCACCAGTATAAAATAAATATGGTGCTAGATGAAACAACTGTCTAGCGTTAGTATTATTAGTTGAATTCTTAATATTTTTTGTAGAATATACATATAAAAAACACTTATCAGATGAAATTGGATCCATTAAGCAAAAAGGACATCACAAAGAATGAAAACCTTAACTTATTTTGTTAGTTGTTGCCATTAAATATACTGTAATAATAATAATATTATGAGGTTGCATTAAAAAAAAATCCTCCAAGTAGCATAGTTAATGTTAAGCAAAACACAATATACATTTATGGACATTGTCAAGCACATAATTGTAAAATCAGGTACTATAACTAATATCATATACTGGCTTAGATTTATTAAATTATTGTGGGACTTATTATTATTATTATTATTATTATTTTACAAGGCAAAGTGTAGCTATTTTTGGGAGGTTCAATCAGTTTATGAACTGGAGAATGATTGGGAAACTTGGAGATCATACATATCAAAGGTTGTTTTACACTGTTTTTAAAAATAATAATTCCAAATTTCAAATGAAAGAGAACTATAGTTTCCTAAATAGGTGGTTCTCTTGTCCATACATTTTCGCTTTTAAACTATAATAAGCGAGCTTCGGCTGTACTTCTCTTTTAAGTGTTACTAAAACAGGGTTTATTTCTGGTTAGCAGGCTACATCCAATGCATGTTAATTCTGCAGCCATAAAGTTTTTGTTTTTCGATAAAATTGTCAATAGAAATCATCTATATGTGTATTTATATAAAATTGTGGAACTTCTCACGCACCATTTTTATTTTTTTTTCATTTGCTGGAATTAGTTTAACTATAATAAACATGATAGAAAAGTGTAAAACAAATTACTGGTCTCCATACACTATAACTGCAGCTGTTTATGTATTTTCCCCAGCTGAAAATGCTATTGCAGAGCCAAAATCCTTGCTCATCACGTTACCAGAGATTTCTGTAAATAACCATTTCTATATTAAACATGCCATCAAAATATTTCTGTATTTGTACAGATTAGTTCTAGGTAGTTATTTAATCATCCAAATGGCAATAGGAAATGATGCCAAGTCTGTCCAACACCCAAACAGCCATTTTTAATATTGAGTGTGCTGAAAACTGTTACTCAGAAATACATGTTTTCTTTATGTGTCATCTGAGTAAGATGGTGAGCAGAAAACATTTTCTTTTTTGGCAATGCTCTTTTTTTTCGCAGCACACAAATAAATTGAGATAAACATTTTCTGACAGTGTAAAACATGCCAGCATGCAAGCTGTTGATAGTGAGCTCAGCTGAAAAAAGGTATCTTGACTTTTTCATCAATTTATGCAGATTTTCTTGGGTATGGGCTTTCAAGTTTTGCTGATAGAATAAAACACATACTTTTAAACATTATTAGATACCTTATGTATCGCAGTTACACAACCCTTTTTGGACCAGAGAAAATTTTTGCAGTGCCAGTAGACCTCAGTTAAATTGACAATATATCTATGAATAATTATCACGCATAAGCACTTTTTAGAATACAGTGGAACCCCGGATTACGAGCATAATCCGTTCCAGGAGAATGCTCGTAATCCAAAGTAATTGCATATCAAATAGAGTTTCCATTACAAGTCAATGGAAACAAAAATAATTTGTTCCGCATTGACTTCAATGGCATGCAACACCGCATGCGGCCAGAGGTGGGGGGGGTGCCGAAGAGCCTCGGAAACGTCCGTAAAAGGCCCAAAAAAAAAATGGCAGTCCTCGACAAACCTCAGAAAGACTCCGTTCCCGAGGTTTGCCGAGCTGTCCTCGGGCCTTTCCGTGCTCGTATTGCAAAACGCTCGTTAACCGTGTTACTAGCAATCCGAGGTTCCACTGTATGTTTCAAGGATATGTAAGGCTTTCATAAATAAAAACCCAGCTCTGTTGTTTTATTATAGGTTGACAAAAAAATTATAGGCTAACAAAAAAACTGCAACTTTTAATTTGTTCTTTTTTTATATTGTAATTGTATTTTTCAATTACACTATTAAACAGATAAACACTGTCCTATTCAGGCTATGATGCTATGCTCAGGCTGAAGGCTTATTTTTTCAATGAAGACGGGACAGACAGGGCTTGTAATTAATTCATTCACACAGATCTTGGGTGATTTGGGGCTAGTCAAGATTTATTGCTGTATGTGTCACCAGTGGAGAGAATTACCCTAATTTCCTGTGACATTAGGAGAAGAAACAAAGGAGATGTGTGTCACCAAAACCTGACAGTGGTTCTTTTCCTTTTCTACTCTGTCCAAAAAAAAAAAAAAAACTCTCAATATGATCTTTAAAGGAGATGTAAAGGCGGAAGCTTTTTTATCTTAATGCATTCTATGCATTAAGATAAAAAACCTTCTGTGTGCAGCAGCCAACCAAGCACCTTCTAATACTTACCTGAGCCCCATCTCTGTCCAGCAATGTCCACAAATCCCTCAGCCCTCCGGGACTCTACCTCCTGATTGGCTGAGACACTGCAGTGGCGCCATTGGCTTCCGTGGCTGTCAATTAAAGTCAGCCAGCCAATCATGGGAGAGAGGGAAGGGCCAAATGGCAGTTCCGTGTCGGAGTGGACACACAAAGCTGCAGCTTGGCTTAGGTGCCCCCATAGCAAGCTGCTTGCTGTGGGGGCACCCAACATGAGGGAGGGGCCAGGAGCAGCAAAGAGGCACCTGAGAAGAGGAGGATCCGGGCTACCCTGTGCAAAACCAACTGCAATAAAGTATAACATGTTTGTTATTTAATACAAACAAGACTTTACAATCACTTTAAATGCTGCAGTACTGATGTCTTAACTCATCTATAGCTATATATATTTTGTATAATGTGAGATTGAATAACATTTAGTTACAAAACAAAAATAAATACTGCAGTACTCAATGACTGTAACAGTTTTCCATACACTGTTTGCTGCAGGATCTCACTTCTGTGTGGGATCCGTCCAATGTTATTTTGAGTTCAGCATCACATTAGTCAGAATTTACTTTCAAATATGGCAGCAGTCCTTTTCTGCCCTTCTGGCTGGTATAGTAGCACGAGCTTCTGTTCTTTGGCGTTCTGGTACTTTGTAGCTATTGGGTACAGTTCCTGGAATTTTTCCCCAAAGCTGATGTGATTAGTCCCACATTATGCAGTCAGCACTGCCAAGGGATACCTGGCACCAACGAAACTGAAACCCAGTCTGCTGCTCCATTTTGGCATATCGCAGGCTCAATCCCCGGAGAATTTAATTCACTTTATTTTCATTGCCGAATTAGATAAGTGCCATTTTGGCCACTTTTACACTTCTGATTAACACTGGACATCAGTAGTAGTCCCCCCCCCCCCATGCTGTAGACTCTTTTGCATGGTACAAGTGAAAACATAGAGTAAAATGCTTTTTAATATGTCCATAATTTCAATTTCTTGTTTATTTTTTTGGTGTGTTTCAAACATTAATAAAAAAAGGTAAAGCTTTCTCTGCTTTTCAGTGCTTTCAATACCATCTTTAGTCAACAAGTTGCAATAGCTCTTAGATTGCTTTCACACCTGGGCATTTTGAATCGCAAGCAGAAACGCTGTGATTCTGTCTGCGATTTAATAACGACCAATCACACAACGCACAATTCAGATGACATTCGGTTGAATGGCATCTAAAAATGCGGTGCAGTTCTACCACATTTGTTGCTTGATAAATCGTGCTCCAACCGTGGCAAGCCACATTTCATGAAGCATGTCACCCAAAGAACCTCCTGCGTTTTTTTTTTTTTTTTGGGTGAAAAGCTTTGCTCAATGTGGTTTTGAAGTGCGATTTATAGAGCAACACCTACGGCTAGACATGTGCGATTAGTTTCGTACGAATCAAAAATTCGTACGAATTTCCGAAAATTCGTATGAATCCAAAATACGAATTTTTATGCATACGAATTCTGTACGAAATACGAAATTTGGTTTACGAATTTCAGACCCAAATTAACAGAAACGTGACTGGTGTTTTGTTCACCAATCACTCAGAGGAATTACGAAATGCGAAATTTTGTTTACGAATTTCGGATCCAAATTAACAGAAAGGTTTAAAAATCCAGAAAGTCAGCACAGCACAGGGATAGTGGGAACCCCTCATAATGATACATTCATCATAACGAACTTTCGTTATTTTAACAAGTTTACGAATCTAACGAAAATTCAGAATTAAATTTCGTACACGAATTACGAAATACGATTTTTTTTTTTATACGGAACGAAACAAAACCAATTTTTGGACGGCGCCCAAGTCTACTTATGGCAGAACCACGTCGTGTTTTTAGGCGACATTTAAATGAATGTCATCTTAAATGTGCATTATGCGACTTGTCATTCACACATGTGTGAATACAGCCTTAAAGGTGTTGTAAAGGCAGAAGGTTTCTTATTTTAATGCATTCTATGCATTAATATAAAAAACCTTCTATGTGTAGCAGTCCCCCCAGCACCCCCCTAATTACCTACCTGAGCCCCTTCTTTCTCCAGTGATGTCCAAGATCCCCATCCAGGACACTCCCTCTGATTGGCTGAGACAGAGCAGCGGTGCCATTGGCTCCTGTGGCTGTTAGCACTTCCACCTAGCAGCACTAGGGTCATCAGTTAAAATCCCAAACATGACACTACCAGCCTGAAATGTGCATGTTCTCCCTGTTCTTGTGTGGGTTTCCACCAGTTTCTCTGGCTTCCTCCCACACTCCAAAGACATACTGGTAGGTTAATTGGCTCCTGTCTACATTGGCCCTAGTATGTGAATGTATGATTTTGCATTAGGGACCTTAGATTGTAAGCTCCTTGAAAGCATATGATGATGGGCTGATGTGAATATACATTATATACAGTATCTCAAACAGAAGGTGGAGGAGCACAAGGTCTCTAACATCCACCAGCTCCGTGATGTCGTCATGGAGGAGGGGAAGAGGACTCCAGTGGCAACCTGTGAAGCTCTGGTGAACTCCATGCCCAAGAGGGTTAAGGCGGTGCTGGAAAATAATGGTGACCACACAAAATATTGACACTTTGGGCCCAATTTGGAAATTTTCACTTAGGGGTGTACTAACTTTTGTTGCCAGCGGTTTAGACATTAATGGCTTTGTGTTGAGTTTTTTTTTGAAGTGGCAGCAAATTTACACTGTTATACAAGCTGTACACTCACTACTTTACATCGTAGCAAAGTGTAATTTCTTCAGTGTTGTCACATGAAAAGATATAATAAAAATATTTACAAAAATTTGAGGGGTGTACTCACTTTTGTGAGATACTGTATGTAAACCACTGCGTTAATTGTCTGTGCTTTATAAGCACCATAAATAAATAAATAGGGTCTTTGATCATTTTTGATCATGGTTTGCTCAACAGACATAATCTCAGCCATACAGAAATCTAGGTGGCAGATCTATAAATGGATGGCTTGTTATATGCAGGATGAGTAGGTAAAAGCCTCGTCACGTATAGACAAGACAGAAAATCAACGCAGGAAAGGAGTTTTGATGGCCACATTCCACTGAAAGCTCTGCTCTGTCCTCTCCTTCTCTCTTAATGGAACCTTATCTGACCGCAACAGGATGGTTTTCCGAAGTCAGTCTGGACTTTTTGAGAACCGACACCAAGCTAAAACAAGATGGCCGGTAACTCTATCCTTCTTCATGGCTTTTTCTATGATCTTCCTTAGTCTTCTTGTCATAATAACACAAACCTTGATACACATTCTGATTGTGTTCCCTGCCATACCCGCATAGATCGAATGTCATAGTGTTGAATTTTTTATTTGGTGCTATCTGACCCCCAGTTCATGTTCTGTAGCGATCAGCAAGGTTTTGAACCAGAAAGTCTTGCAGGTTTCTTCATCGTTTATAAATCATTCATTGGTAAAATTATCATGTATAGCATTGTTCCTTATTTTCCCCTGGAACGCTGAACGTGATATAGTTTATGGGCACATCAAATACCATACATGCAGGGTGGTATGTCAGAATTGTATATTCTATCTCCTAGCAGTACACAGAAGAAGTGGACAGCTGGTCTTTTTTATTATAAGAAGAATGAAAGCCCCGGCTACTTTTTCAATATATTATTATCTCCCTGAAGCTTTGTGCGAGCCTTTTTTTCCATTTCCATTTAAAAATTAATTTCTAATAGTTTCTCAGCATGACAGGAGCTAACAATAACAGGTTTGCTCAGGAAATATCATCGCCATTTGAGGTTTCTAATTCTGAATACAATCTTGCTCCCTTTAAAAAATTAATGAATTTTGCGTTCTGCTGGCTGATTATGGAATGTAAAGATATTGTATTTCCTTCCTGTCGGCCAAACTCCAAGAGCACAGCCGTATTTTGGAATCAATAGTAATAGGATGTGTCCTTCTATAGAAAATATTTGGAAATAGTGCTTTTATATGTATGAGGATCATTTTAATATGCAAGCATTATCATCGGGTTAGTTGACAGATTCTCTATATGGAAAGAGAACAGATTCTGCACAGGTACAAACCTTCATGGTTGCAAATATAATTCTTTTTGGAGATACAGTAAAACCTTGGATTGTGAGCAGTGGAGACCGGTGGTATATTTCGGGGGGTGGGGGTGGCAAACAATGCACCCACAGACTTTATGTCGCATAATCTCCTTTTTTTTCCTTTTTTTCACTTTGAACATTATTTGCATTTTTTCTATGATGTAAATGCACATGTATCAATACATACTTGAGGCACATTTATTTTTTAAAGCGGAGCGCCACCCGTTTTTAAGACCTATATAAAAAAAATAATACTCACCTTCCTCGATCCGAAACGGTCGTTTTTTTTTTTTTTTTTTTACTTACCTTTAGTTGTTTTCTTTTTGCCATCCATCGCTTCCTGGTTCTCCTTCCCTCGGATATGGGCAGGGATATTACGGCTATTTCGTAATATCCCCTAGCCCGCACTGTCTCCTGGGAGCTTGTGTCATAGCCCCCAGGAGTCAGTGCGGCGGCCTGGCCCGAGATAGCGCGAGACTTGAAACCGAACGTGACGTCATCACGACAGTCACGTTCGGTCTCTGCTATCACAACGGGGCGGGACTTTCGATGCCGCCGCCGTTGTGATGGCAACAGGAGCTGCTGACCGCACATGCGCGAGATGTCAATGAATGGGCGTCAGTGAAATCCAGGAAGAGAACACCTGGAGGTTTCACTCGCCCACAGGCAAGATGGAGAACGGAACGAGACTTTTTATAAAGTCATTTTTGAAGAGAAAAAACGAAAGGCTCAAGTGCTAGAAACCGGACTGGTGAGTTAATCAATTACAAAACAGATTATTTATTAAGGACCTTTTAAAAAAAAAAACGTCAGGAACAGTGTAGCCCCGCTTTAAGTGCTCTGTATGTGTGTCATCACAAAAGGGGATTGTTTAATACATTGATATATATAGCGACATGTCACCTATAGAGGTCACTGTTTCTGTGTTTTTTCTAAGTTTTTTTGGTTTTGAATTTTTGAATTTTTTTTTTTTCTCAGTAATTTTAAGTATTACGCATTACCATACATACCAAAGCATTTTTGTCTTTTCTGCGTTTGGGAAAACTGTATGGACACTGGACACTGTGTATACGTATATGCGGTGACAGATATTAGTTATATGTTAACCCAAATTTACTTGGGTTACACCTTTATTTAGGTTGTTTCTTTACGGTATATGTTTTATATTCAGAAACTCTCATTTTTCACAAAAATATTTAATTAGGGATTACTGGGAGGTACTGGGTCGTTTAGGGGTATTACTCCACACCTCTGCCAATCCCATTATCTCTGGTGGGTTTACCTCTTATGAGAGAGGTCATATTCTAACTTCCACACATTCTTCTACACCCACAATCCTAGGCATACCTTACGGTATATAGACTGTTAGGTAACTTGCATGCTCATGTCATAGGTAGCGCCACTGACCCCTATCTTTATTTCTTTAATGCACCCACAGACATTCCCCCCCCCAGTCGGTCACCAGCCCTGCACATACCTCATCTAGGTTGGGGGCAGCAATTCCCTCTTGGCAACAGGCGGCGGCCTCCCCTGTATCTCCTCCTTGGCATCAAGACGGCTTCCGCCATACATCTCCTCCCTCCTCTCCCCTTCTCCTCCTAGGCCAATATGATCGCTTCTCCTTTTGGTCAATCAGGAAATGGATCTCAGGACCTGCTTCCTGATTGGCTGGGAGTATAATCAGGAAGACAATAGAAAATATTCTAGAACTTGCTGGAATGGCAGCTAGGCTACAATATAGTAATGCATCTCTTCCCAAAAAATATTGTAGAAAACGTAGATAGGTAGTGAGATTTTAGTGGTGCCAACAACAAAATCCATCAAAATATAAAATGTACATTCTTTTATTGATACATAGTTAAAACATGATCATTTGAAAAAAGGTTAAAATACACATGTCCATGATGTGGTCATACCAATATATTAGGTGAATATTTAATCAGTAGTGGTCTTCAAGTCCCCTGAGGAAGCCATCATTGGCGAAACATGTCAGGAACATAACACGAGCATTCACCTAATATATTAGTATGACCACATCATGGACATGTGTATTATAATCTTCTTCAAGCAATAGCGAATATTAATTTGTAATTGTCACACAACTGGGCGAGCTCAGGAAGCAGTGCCTTGCGCCCCGAGCCCTCCCTATTTTGAAGCCCTAAGGTAAGGGCATTTGCTTCACGTGCTTCAGAAAAAAAAACATTGAAATCCATGCGTCCGGCGAACCGCATGTAGATTAGGGGGCCGGACGCATTAATAGGAATGAATCGGCACCCCTGCGCCCTGCATTACGGGCCACCACTGATTGCGAGTAACTTGGTCTGCGAGTGTTTTAGAACACAAGCCATGTTCTTTTGAAATTTTAACTTGCGAGGTCTTGCAATACGAGTAGGGTCACGTCCCGTTTTAGTCAATGAAAGCTGTCTTAATTAGCACTACTGAAGTCACTCCGACTTTAGAAAGGCTTCCTGTACTACTTCAAGGTGACTTCTATCCAACTTGGGCCCATAGACTTTAAGGAGGGTTTGTGAAAAAAAAAAAAAAACACTTATCAAAAAAGCTCAAAGGAGCTTAAAAAAGCTTGTAGCAGCTCAATAATAATGTGCACAAGAGCACAAAAAAGCACAAGCTTCTTCAAGCTGAAATATAAGCTCAAATGCCTATAAAAGCAGCTTTTTTTTTTGAGCTGCAATGTGCATGAGCAGTAAGTGGGATCTTCATCTTAATTGATGAGATTTGGATCTGACATTACAGGAAGATTACCCAGGCATTCCCTGAAATTGCCATGAAGTCACATTGCTATAATCTTTTTATATGGACTATAGACTGAAGGGCTTATGAATAAATGGTTGTGGAATTATCTGAGTTTCCATTATTTCTTATGGGGAAATTCCCTTTTGATATACAAGTGCTCTGGATTACAAGCAGGTTTTCGGAATGAATTATGCTCGAAATCCAAGGTTTTTACTATACCATTTCATGAATATCCTATGTACCAATAGTCCAGTATAGCTTTGAGCTTCAATTGTTTCAAATTTTTCTTCAACTATGGTTAGGGAATTGAAATCTCTTGCAATTTGTTGGCATTGCATTCACCTGGACTTATTTTGACCAGGGTGCCCTAAATTTTGAAGTTAGTAAACCTCAGAGCTTAAAGTGATAACAAACCTCACACATAAAATATAAACAAAGCATATCTCTCTATAGTGTGTGCTTGTCCCAAATCGAGAGCACTAAGGGGAGAGTGCAAAATCTGGTACAGCTCTGTATAGAAACCAATTAGCTTCCATTTTATTTTTATTTTTTTATCAAAGCTTAATTGAACAAACAGAAGTTAGATGCTGATTGGCTACCGGGCCCAGCTCCACTAGGGTTTGCACTTCCCAATTTAATTAAATCAACTCTTCTGTGCGCTGCTTCATTATTCTGCTATCAGCATGAGTCACTTCTGACAAGTTTTCCTGACACCAGCCTGTGATTGACAGTCTCAGCTTTGTTTCTGTGTGCTTTGTGAAGGGGGGGGGGTGGCTTCCCTGCCCTCCAATCAGCTCTCTGAGCTCTGCAGAGTATAATTTCAGCTCGCCGTCTCCTTTATTCTGACAGTTCAGACAAGCTTAATAAATTCTGGACTTTGAACTCATGTAGAGAAGAGAAGATTGCAGATAAACAGTTACAACTTATAGAGAGGGTAGTCTTTCACTGGATATATGTAAGGGTTTATAACCTCTTTAACCACTTCCCACCCGGCCAATTTACATAAACAGCCAAGTGGGCGCTCTCTCCTTCAGAGTGGACGTTCAGGAACATCCCTCAGAAGGAGGGGGATCACACACGATCCCGATGCACTCGTGTCACCCAGACACGGTGCATGTCCGATCGGCAGGAGGGCTCTGTGATTGGCCCTCCTGATCACATGACAGCTGTGTCCAATCACAGCCGTCATGTGATGTAAACACAGAGCCGGTTGCTAGGCAATCGGCTCTCCTCTCCTCACACAGTAGTTGTCGGTGAGGAGTGGAGAGAGCGGATCAGTGAGTCTGTTTTTTACAGCTTTTCACTCACTGATCACCAACCTAGTGTCACCACACAATGTAAAACACACATGTCCCCACACAATGTCCCCAAAACACATGTCCCCATAATACATATCCCCAACGCACATGTCCCCAAATAATAAAAACACCTGTCCCCCACATATGTCCCACTAAAATCACATGTCCCAATGATTATCTGCACACATATGTCAGTGATCACCTGCGCACATCTGTACATGATCATTTGCCTACATATGTCCGTGATCACACAAACCAATTATTTTACACTTAACGGAATTCTTTTTACCAAAAATGTAGCAGAATACATTTTGGCTTAAATTTATAACAAAATGTGATTTTATTGGATTTCTTTAAAATAGAATGAATAAAATATAGTTTTTTTTTCCAAATTTCCGCAATTTTTTCGCTTATAATGCAAAAAATTAAAAACAGAGTCGTGAATAAATACCACCAAAAGAAAGCTCTATTTGTCCGAACAAAATGATAAAAATTAAATTTGGGTACAGCGTAGCATGACCGCGCAATTGTCATTGAAAGTGCGAGAGCGCTGAAAGCGGAAAATTGGTCTGGGAAGGAAGGGAGCGGAAGTGCCCAGTATTGTAGTGGTTAATATAAGGCTACTTTCACACTGAGTCGCTGGCGCGCTGGCGGTAAAGCGGCACTATATTTAGCGGCGATTTACCATAGTTTTAGCTGCGTTTTTCGTCCGCTAGCGGGGCAGTTTACCCCCCGCGAGCAGCCGAAAAAGGGTTAAAACCGCCCGCAAAGCGCCACTGCATCGCCGCTTTGCAGGCGGGTTTGGAGCGCTGCACCATTGTTTTCAATGGGAAGGGGCGCTTTAGGAGTGTTAAATACACCGCTCCTACAGCGTTCCAAAGATGCGGCTTGCAGGACTTTTTTCAGCATCCTGCAAGCGCTCCGCTCCAGTGTGAAAACCCTCAGGGCTTTCACATTGGAGTGCACTGAGCGACTCTTTTAGGGCGCTTTGCTGGCGCTATTTTTAGCACTTTAGCGCCTGCAAAGCGCCTCAGTGTGAAAGGGGCATAAGTGTTGCATTTCATACTGAATATGGTTAAAAATTGGGGATGTAAATGGTGATCTGATAGTCTTCAAATGAGCAGTCAAAAATGTTGGGCTCTAGGGCTGAGATACTAAGGAGTCTGTAAAAGTTTATCAAACCCAAAAACAAAAACGTATTATATTGCAGCTTACAAATCCTTAAGTATGGTGGTCACATACCGTACATTTCTTTTTTTTATCCTTGTTATCCCCTGATGATCCAGCCTGTAACATACTTCCTGTCTTAGAGTGTCTCCACTCCACTAGAGGAGCAACAGAGATACATTTGGACATCAGCATTGTCAATCTGGGCAGAGTAGTTTTAGATGCCCTATCATTGATGGAATGGTCTAACAAATTTAAGCTAAAGATGCATTACATCTGTTTGAATTTAATCCAAGATGTTTGGATACAGACTGGTATACTGGTATACAGACTGAAATTTCTTCCATAGGAACATAAATGGTTAGCCTCACCACTGCATCTTGGTAAGCAGAGAGGCCCCAACATTTAAACCAGCGGGAGAGAGTGACTTCTATTAAATAAAAAGACCATTCCCACTTCATAAATCCATTTGAATCCTTCCTTCACAGAAAACAGAGATTTCTATCGTCTCTCTTATAACAGGGTTAATCTCTTCATGTGGTTTTTGAAGCCAAGGATTCAAGTAAGAGATCATGGCTAACCTACTTAAATTCCTTTCAAGCTTTGCATTTATTTTTAAACAGTCTCTCTGACTGTTCCTCTAGATTCCGTAGTCTTGCCTGTGACCATTTATCATGCAAGGAGCAATGCCATAAATTCAGATGATTCTTATTTTCAGAATTCCTCCATACATAGTGATAAATACACGACTTATGGCACACTTTTTTCCCCAGCCTGTATTCTCAGGAGAGCATATTAACATTCAGAGTCCCTGTTTTCTTTACTACCACTTTATTCTCCCGAGCCTCAAAGAGGGATGATAGATTGAGAAGACCTCATCTAAACTCAGAGGAAGAGAGACATAAAAGAACAGTAGTTTGCAGAAAGTAGTGTTTGCTGAAAGGGTTGTAAATAGATGTCAGGGATTTGGCAGAAATTTCTTACAGTCACCTTAGGGCTTAATCTACTAAAGGAGTCATTTTCACCGTTAGCGAGGTGGACCTGTGTTTGCTTTAAAGATTAAATTGTGTGCAGGAAACGTGTTATAAATTCTCCTGCACTTGATTGAATGAACTCAAGTTCACTTCGCCAAGAGTGAAATGACTTCTTTAGTAAATAATGGCACACATTCCTTTTTTTAACCCCTTCATGACCATAAGACAACTTTAGAAGTCCAAATGTGAAATGCGCCTTGCTGCGAGAACATTGATTAATCTTGAGGCAGAGAACTAGAAACATGCAACTGTGTGTGTTCCTAGTTCTCGGACCTGTTGTCAAATGGTTAAATTAGTCTTAAGCCCCATACACACGGTCAGACTTTTTCATGGATTCTGTCCGATCGGACAATGTTGTTGAAAAATCAGACCGTGTGTATGCACCATCGGACAGTGTTCGTCGGTTTGTCCGACGGACAAAGTCTTATCTCCTGCTGGAAAGATTTGCCGTCAACCCGGTCCGATCACACCAAACCCGATCGTGTGTACGGTTGTCCGACCGGACAAAGTGCTACGCATGCTCAGATCACATTACAAGACCAAAGCTATTGGCTACTAGCCTCTACGTTGTCCCGTCGTAGGCAACAAACGTCACCACGTTCAGAATGATCGGATTTTCCGACAACTTTGTCCGACCGTGTGTACGCAAAACCAACATCGGACAAAGTACGACGGACATGATCCGACGGACCTGGTCCCCGGATTGTCCGACCGTGTGTATGGGGCTTTAGAGTTAAGCCTCGTACACACGATCGGATTTTCCGCAGACAAAACCTCAGACTTTTGTCCGAAGGGCGTTGGCCCCAAACTTGTCTTGCATACAAACAGCACACTATTGTCGGCCAACAAACCCGAAACGTAGTGACGTACTAGACGTACTACGAGCCTATAAAGAAGAAGTTCAATTGACATGTGCCACCCTTTGGGCTCCTTCTGCTAATTTTGTGTTAGTAGAAGTTTGGTGAGTGTTGAGTCGCGCGTTTAATTTTGCGCTTTTCATTTTGCGCTTTTCAGTTAGTTTATGAATGGCCGTTCATCAACCAGACATGTTGCAGAATTGGAAGCAATAACGTGTTGTTTATTATTGGCCTTGGAGTTATTGCTTTGACCCAAGTCCAGTCCAGGAACAAGAGGAGGAGGATTTCTTCGACCAAAAAGTGGTTGCTTTATTAATCGTGACCAATTATGTCATATGCCTTTGCTGCGGGAGCTCCAGGAGAATAATCCGGATAATTTCGGAATTATCTCTGGATGACGGGCCCCTGTTTTTACCAACTCTTGGCATTGTTGACCCCCTATATTCAGAAGCAGAAAGAGAGAAAGCTTGGTTGGCGGGACTTTGAATGAGGCCAATCAGTATATAGAGTAAGCGTGCCTTGGACCGCATCATTCTCTCTCGCTATATTAAGAAGCAGGACACATGCATGAGGCTTTTATTTTATTTTTTGGTTGAATAATGATTTGATTTGTTATATTTTCTATATTTTTGGATGCATAGAATGCACTTCTATTGGCAGATAGCGTGTCTAATTTTAATTGTTTTCTTTTTTTAATGCACAATAAAAAAATTGTGTAGAATAATACTTGGCTCTGTGTTTTACTTCAAATGACAGTATGGGAGTAGGCAGTTACATTTAAAAAAATACAATGTAAAATTGACAAGGGACACCAACATAGTTGTATCTTTGATCTTAAAAACTACGGGATCATGGAGTTGTGTAACTTGCCCAAAAAACAAACAAAAAACAAGCATAATAATATTCTTGATATCACTAGAAAATAAAAGCCTTTTAAAATACGTTTGGCAGAACTCCATCAGTATCACCAGCAAAGCAGCTTCATTATTATCCCATTAAAGAAGAAGAGAATTGTGCGATGCATTTCGAGATTTCATAATTTGCCGCCTCACGAATGTTAATTCTCCATTACGAACGCTAGTTTACAAGACCGACCGCTTTTGGCTCGTCCTTGCTTCCGAGCATGCGCGTTTGTACTTTGGACCTTTGTCCGAGGGACTTGTGTACACACGCTCGGAAAATCCAACAACAGACATTTGTCCGCGGAAATTTTTAAAACCTGCCATCCGGGACTGAAGTGGTTAATCACTTCACTGTTTATATGTAAGGGTTTACAACCAGTATAAGCATTTGCAAAGGTCCTATCTGTAGTCTAGGACCCCAGGCAGCTGCCCGCTATGCCCTTTTTTTAATCCACATATATACCGGTATGTAACCTTGAGATTTAACTGATGTCCTAATTTGCCTTCAGATGCATATGATTGCAAAAAGTTGTATATTACATAAAATAGGACATTTCAAACACCACGGCACCGCATGCACATTGGAAACCTGAACATGGATTGTATACAGATGAATATTACACAATAGCACCACATGCAGCCTAAAGAGACCTCCAGTATGGCTCTTCCATTCAGCACAAAATGCTATTGCACTACAGCTTTTAATTGCAATCCATCAAGTCTGTAAGCTGTAGACTATTTGCGTTCAGAAACAAAGCATTGCTCACTTTGTGTGATATGACCTCCTAAAGAGATAATAGCTGCGTTTTAATAGGGTGACGTTTTCAAGCTTCTATCCAAAAGTTAATGAATTGGAGTAATAAGCCAATCGTTATCTTTGAGCGCCCCTTTAAACTTAGCATTTTAGGAGGTAAAATAAAGAAAACAGCTTTTTAAATACTTGTCAAGTCTTGCTGGTTTTGCAAAAGCTATTTTGTTAACAATGAGCAAACATTTGGAAATCTCACAAGTATTCTAAAGGCTTTTGCCGTGATAGAATTCGGCAGCGTTTCATGTTGTACTGAAATATTCCCCCAACGACTGTTTCGGTTTAAAAAGTTTCATAATGCCTGGAAATCAAAGACTTTTCTGTTATTGTTATTATTTTTCTAGCATGTTTAACTCGTTTCTAACCTTCAGTAGATTTGTACAGCGGTTAGTTGGAATTCCCCATCGCGGTGCAGATCTACGCTAGATGTTGCTGTGTTCTCACTTCCCTGGATATGACTTACTGCTGCACACATTGGGATCGATTTACTAAAACTGGAGCAAAATCTGGTGCAGCTGTGCATGGCAGCCAATCAGTTTCTAACTTCAGCTTTTCAATAAGGCCCCTTTCACACGGGACGGATCCGTATTGATCCGCCCCGTGAAGATCCGCTGCTCAGCGGGGATCGCTCAGCTGATCCCCGCTGAGCCGGCTGATGACAGGGCGGTCCCTGCACACTGTGCAGGGACCGCCCTGCCAGATTTCCGCTCTCCTCTATGGGGAATCGGATGAACATGGACCGTCTGTCCGTGTTCATCTGATCCGCTCTGCAGACGGATGGTAAAAATAGGGTTTTCCTCCGTCTGCAGAATCGGACAATAGCGGAGGTGGACGATAGCGGGTGTCAGCGGATGCTCACCCGCTGACACCCGCTATCCCATAGGGGTGCATGTATGTCCGTTTTTCATCCAAAAACATATGGATGAAAAACGGATATATGGACCGCATGTGTGAAAGGGGCCTTAAGCTTTGATTTGAAGCTGATTTGTTTCTAATGCAGAGCTGCGCCAGATTTTGCACGCTCCAGTTTTAGTAAATCTCCCATCTCCTATTTTGTCCTTGTGATGGTCAATGGCCAAATTTAAAGGTCAGTGAATTAGCTTGATTCCCAGCGGGTCATCACTGTCTATTATTAGTGATCACCTAAGCAGGAACTGGGCGAGAGTCGAACCGTTAATTGGCAGGCTAAATTTACCAAGTTGATCGATCAATCAACTTGGGTACAACCAGCCTGCTGGATTCTCTTGTGATTATCGTCAGTGGCT
Organism: Lithobates sylvaticus; assembly: GCA_028564925.1. Taxonomy (NCBI): domain Eukaryota; kingdom Metazoa; phylum Chordata; class Amphibia; order Anura; family Ranidae; genus Lithobates; species Lithobates sylvaticus. Next base: position 33,464,785 of record CM053028.1, read on the forward strand.
GCCATCTTGTACCAGCAAATGTGATGGATAATGGCCAAATTTAAAGGTCAGTGAATTAGCTTGATTCCCAGTGGGTCATCACTGTCCATTATTAGTGATCACCTAAGCAGGAACTGGGCGAGATTCGAACTTAAATGGGCAGGCTAAATGTACCAAGCTGATCGATCAATTAGCTTGGGTACAACCAGCCTGCTGAATTCTCTTGTGATTATTGCTAGCAGCTGCCATCTTCTCCCCGCCCTTCTCCGCCAACCCCCCCCCCTCCCGAACAAGACAATGGCCTGGCAGGAGGGGTTCCCACATCAGCAATTTCTGTGTTGATGAGGGAAACTAGTTAATTTCTTTCCTTCAACCCGTGGTCACAGGATATAAATTTGCCCTGTGTATGGCCAACCTTAAAGGATCATACCTCATAGACTTTTTGGTCTTACAAATCTCATCTTTGTGCCTAAAGCCAGCCACAAACAATGTAATATATTGCAGCTTGCCATTATTTAAGCCCATTACACACACGGGCCGAATGACAGTCAATATCGTCCGGTTCAATAAAAAACATCTGTCATTCGGCCCATGTGTAAGGCACTCGGTCCGACGGGCATGCTGAAAAAACGGCAGCTGACCGACTAACCCGAACAGCGCTCTCAGACAACAGCTGAGAGTGCTGATTTTAGTTTTCTGGCAGGGGTCCTTCCCCCCTGCAAGGTCGTCCCCCTTGTCAGAACACAACATCTCAGCGGGGGGGGGGGATCGCTGAACTAATGTAGGATCATTAGTACAGTGGCTCCAACCAAACAGAGCTGACAGGTTTATTTCATTCAACCTGGAAAAAAACGAATAGTGTGTACCCGGCTTTAAATGTGATGGCTGCATTAGCATTCTCTTTTTTTCAGGCTTATTTTCTTAAAATTCTAATTTTCCTACCAGTAACACACTTTCCGTCCTAAGGCGACAACGCTCACTCGCTATACTTTATCTATGGAGAAGTCACCTTAGGCTGCTCACTCCTCACCTTAAATCATACAAGCTTTGTAATTTTTTTAATTTTTTTAGATTTTTTATTTTTTTAAGTGATTGTAAAGCAATTTTTTAATTAAAATAACAAACATTGTATACTCACCTGCTCTTTGGTAGTGGCCCTAAACCTTGTTTCAGAGGCCCCCCACTATGTTGTCTGCTCCTCCTCTTCTCTAAATGCCCCCATAGCAAGCCGCTTGTATCTCTCTCGCCTAGGTGAGAATGGAGGTGATGGGCAGGCGGGAGTAAAAAGTAAATATAACCCCCCAAAATGAATACCGTTGGAAGGGGGAGGATTGCAATTGATATTAAACTCAACCCAAATTTTTTATAGAGGTCCCCAGGGGGATTATGCTATGTGCTAGTATGTGTCTCTTATTAGCAGATTATGGCAGACTTACCTTCCAAATAAGCCCTCCAGCAATGCACTGATCCACATGACTAAGCTCCGAGGGGGTGGAGTGAAACACATTGGCTGGAGACCAGGCTGAGGTTGTCTCTACCATAACCATCACAGGACACTGTGGATGTGCGGCATCAGGGATCCTTCCACTCTTCCTTCTAGGCACTGCACTGTTGCCAGTCCAGCAGGTCCAGGGTATTTCCATCCTCACCTGGTATTTCCATCCTCACTTGGTCTTCCACCTGGGTTTGCCCCTTTTAGCCAATTAAATGGCTGGGCCACGATGACATCACCCTTGCGTATGCACACAAGCATTGTGTCTTTGTGGTAAGAGCGGCTGAGATGACATTACCACTGATAGGCCAGGAGAGGCATTTATGACAGAATAGACCACTAGGGTCTCCTCCATTACAAAAGCCTGTCAGAATTTTTTTTTTAAAGAATTGACTTAAATCCCTCTTCAAACAGAGAAAAAGATTGCTACAATGTGCTGCAGTAACAAAAATAAAAATGCTTTAAGTCTCCTTATTAAGAACACTGTCAAAATCTTGTACTATGACCTTACTCATAATAAAAACCGTTTGTAAAAAAAAAAAAAAAAAAAAAAAAAAAGAATATATTCGGCCACACCAAAAAAGGTAAAAAAAAATAAAAAAAGGTCATAAAGGAGTTAAACAGAGACAGACTTAATGTAGAGAAACAAATCAATGATTAACATTTAGTATGCAGGTGAGGACTCGGCAATGCAGTGATAGATATCATGTTGGTGTTTTTGTCATTATGTCTTTACGTGCTCTATCTTTCACACCGAAAACTGCTAGGAACACAAGATTTTATAGCCAGATACCATAGAGCTCTGCGGCTTTTACAAACCCAGATAGCACCACACATAACGGAGATAGTGTGCGGCCAATGCTCCAAGGATGATGCCGCAGCTGCCGCTAAGAAGCACGCACGGGAAATGCAATATCCTTTTCACAGGCTGCTTAAAATGTATTAAGTTTCTTATTGTACTCCAAATAAATAAATTGACCTTAATCTCTAATCATGATTGCCCATGTAGCTAATGGAAGGATTAGAAGAAATTAAACCCTTCTGCCAAGATGCCTGCTTTATGGGCTTCACAAGAATACATTTAGAACACTGCATAATAGATTATTGATGTTCTTCCATAAATGATTATACATTGAGGTCTTTTTAATTAAAAGAATAAAGCGGGTCAAACATTTTCTGTGAACTAGCCATTGAAGAGCAAGAGTATTTCTATGCTTGGACTTCAAGGGGTCATGATGAAAGGCAATACTTAATATATCATATTTGTATGATAAAAAACACTAAATTACAGTAAAACCTTGGCTAGAGTAACTTGGTTTGAGAGCGTTTTGCAAGACATGCAAACATTTTTAATAAATCTTGACTTGATATATAATCGATGTCTTGATATATGAGTAGCGCCGTGTCACAACCAGGACCGTCTTTAACACAGGGCAAAAGGGGCATCTGCCCCGAGCCCAGTCATTGTTGTGGGGTCCAATACAGCTGCCCCTTGAGCCCTCACTGCCCTCAAATAGTTGATAAGATGTTTGCCCAGGGTCCAATCAATATTAAAGACAGCCCTGGTCACAACTGAGAGAAGAGATGTGCTTATATTGCCGCGTACACACGAAGGGACTTTGTCCGCCGGACCTAGTCCAGCGGACAATCCGCCGGACTTTCCAGCTGGGCTTCGGCGGACTTGAAAGTGAACGGACTTGACCACACACGATCACGCTAAAAGTCCGGCAGTTCACGCGATGACCTACAGCACGTACGACGGGACTAGAAAACTAAAAATACTAGAAAAATACTTGCTTGCGTCCTTTTTGGTCCGCCGGACCATACTACAGACGGCCGTATTGTCCGCCGGACTGCCAAGTCCAGCGGATAATTTTAAAACAAAACTTAAAACCTAGTCCGCCTGACTTTTTGGAAAAAAAGTCAGTCGAAGGCCCACACACGAGGGGATTGTCCGCCGGACTCGAGTCCAGCGGATAATCCCGCGGGATAGTCCCTTCGTGTGTACGCGGCATTAGTGTAGCAATATAGTTACATTTAAAGAGGAAGTAAACCCTGATGGGGAAAAAGGAAATAGGAAATATCTCCTAAACCATGTAGGTTTAGGAGATATTTCTTGGACCTACAGGTAAGCCTTAATCTAGGCTTACCTGTAGGTCAAAGTGGTTTGTAAGGGTTTACAACCACTTCAATGAAGGTACAACATTTAGCAACATATTGCTACACTTAGTTACATAGAAGGTGAGGTTGAAAAAAGTCCATCCTATGTGTGCGATTTTATGTCAGTATTACATTGTATATCCCTGTATGTTGCGGTCGTTCAGGTGCTTATATAATAGTTTTTTGAAACTATCATTGCCCCCCATTGAGACCACCGCCTGTTGAAGGGAATTCCACGTCCTTGCAGCTCTTACAGTAAAGAACCCTCTACGAAGTTTAAGGTTAAACCTCTTTTCTTCTAATTTTAATGAGTGGCCACGTGTCTTGTTAAACTCCCTTCCACGAAAAAGTTTTAGAGACGCCTCTCTTCTCTTTTATACTCTGGAGCTCCTGCTGGATTTTGCTTCTAATCCCCTTGTGGAAACCGCCGATTGTGGATGGACATTTTATGGTTACACAACCTATCACATTGCTATAATCTTTTTATATGGACTATAAACTGAAGGATCTATGAATAAATGGTTGCGGAACAAATCATCTGAGTATCCATTATTTCTTAGGGGGAAATTCGCTTTGATATACAAGTGCTTTGGATTACAAGTATGTTTCCAGAACAAATTATGCTCGCAATTCAAGGTTTTACTGTACTAACAGACATATCAGCCTGGATGTCACACCTCAAATCTATTCAAAACATAGCTCATGATTTTTCCTCCCCCAAAATAGATCCCCTTCAGCTGGAATAAATCCCCCAGCAGCCAGCATCAATAGACTCTGCAGCCCTTTTTTTTTCTGCTACTCCCCATTTCCATTATAAGCTTGTTCGTTTCTAGCCTGGTTTATGTCCTAATGTTGAGAAAGGAGTGCAACTCGTCACTACATCCGAGTGCGCATGCTCATGAAACGCGTCCATCTTTGATGACGTCATCCCCCTGAGCTCGTTGCTTCCCTGCTATCCAAGCCTCGTTTTCGAGGCCGCCTTCCGGAGCCGGCCCTTACCACCCACAGGAAGTGCTTCTATGGAACTGCATGGACAAAGCTGACAGTCATACATCGCTAGGGAGCCGCCACTGAGAGACATATACCATGCTGTTTACTATCTTCACAAATGTGAGTGCATTGATATTGCTGTAATAAAATTTCCTTTTACTAAAACTACTACACCCAGAGGCGCCTTTTCTCCACTTGTTTTTTGCTTACAGCCCTCCCCAGCACCCCTTGCTATTACATACAGTCAGTGCTGGAGGTGCCTAACCTGCACCCCCACCCCCCGCGTTCCCGCTGAAAAAAAGCCCTGGTTCTGGCATCCCATACGGATGCATACAACTGCTAGAAGACGTAAGTGGTAAAGGCTGACATGGTGAGTGAAGTCACTTTATTTACAAACCTTGTAGGGGCCAGAGATTTTACCATGATACCTGGAGAGCCAGTAACCTAACTAAAAAGGGTAATTTCTGGTAAATTTCCAGGTATGGTCTTGCTCTGCAACAGGGCATTGAAAACCCTTTCCTACCCTATACAAAAAAAAAAAAATAATTGACTGAAGCTCGTCTTTATACAAAAATTCTAATTCACAGTAGTGGAGCCATTGCTCACGGGTGCAAACGGCGCATCACAGGATCCACAGCGGCTGCGGAGAAAAACTGATGTAGCCCAAGACTTTCCACCTTCTGTCTGTGATACTTGATCAGTACAATGAACATTCCTGGAGCCCCAGGACCCGCTTTTTCTTTTAGCTCTGTAGACTTGCAACTCTGGAGTTGCGTTTTAATCAGAGCCGAGCATTACAATGATGTGACTGCAGGTAGCTCTAGCCCCTCCCACTTCAGAGCTAGGTATTCAGACAAGAGCAGAAGATGAAGAATGAATATAAAAGGTTCTCTGAGTTCTACAAAGTGCCTTTTGTTGCTTCTTCCTCTTTGATCTTCTTACTTCCATCTTCCTACTTCTTCATCTTGAAAGAAATAGTTTTTTCTAAAGACGTTTATTTATTTAAAGAATAGAACTCAAAAACCATTGCAGAATTACCTGCTTTAAAAAAAAAAAGAGAACAGGAAAAAAAATAAAAAAAATACGTGGGTTAATATTGTATGCTAATACTTGCATAAATATGATATTTACAGCCGTGAATGTTGACAAGCTTTCCCGGTACACATTTAAATTGCTAATGTTTGACTTTTAATAGAGCGGACCTGCGACAATTAGCTGTACGGGGACAGAACATAATGGAAGTGCCAAACACCTGCCATTCATGAGATAATGTCACCATCCCCCCCTATTCTTGTTAAAAACACTGGTCAGTGATGTACAAAAGAGTAACCAATTTGCCATTTCTGCCCACTTTACAAGACAATGCGGTGGAACGAACAGCAACAAGGTGTGATAAAAAAATAACCATTAACATTTGACATCATCAACTTGTCTGAGCACAGAAGAATTATTTTTTAACTAATGTGGGCATATGCAATGGGAATTTTAATACGATGAGGGCTTTTTTGTATAACACAAAACGTGTTTTAATGGCCAATTATTACAACAAGGCATAATGCTATCGGCAATATTTAATGAAGCAAAAGGCAACGTATGAAATCATATATTGTGATGGCCCTTATCTTGGACATGCTGATAAGCATGGGCGTCCGTAGGTAGGGGCAAGTAGGGGCAAGTCCCCCCCCCCTGGAATCAGGGATCGGATCAGGAGTGATGACCCCCATCACTCCTCTCTGTCACCCCCTCTCTCTGTCACCCCCTCTGTCTCTTTCTGTCACCCCTCTCTCTCTCACCCCCTTTCTCTCTGTCACCCCCCCCTCTCTCTCTGTCACCCCTTTTGTCTCTTTCTGTCACCCCCTCTCTCTCTCACCCCCTTTCTCTCTGTCACCCCCCTCTCTCTCTCTGTCACCCCCTCTGTCTCTTTCTGTCACCCCTCTCTCAACCCCTTTCTCTCTGTCACCCCCTCTCTCTCTCTTTCTGTCACCCCCCGTCTCCCTCTGTCACCCCCCACATGTATGCAGGTTCTGACAGTCTCTTGGGCCTTGTATGCAGTCTATGATCATCTCTTGTGCCATGTCAGCAGTCTCTTACAGTCTCTTGAGCCATGTATGCAGTCTTTGACAGTCTCTTGGGCCATATCCGCAGTCTATGACAGTCTCTCGGGCCATGTCCGTAGTCTCTGACCATCACCTGTACTATGTCTGCAGTCTCTGACCTTGATGATAATGACATTGTCGAAAAAGATCAGAGCATGGGTGACCTTAAAATGATGCCCCCCCCCCCCTGAAAAAAGTTCTGCGGACGCCCATGCCGATAGGGTTCAGTTTTCCAAAAAAAAAAAACCTATAAAGGAATCCCATAGTAGACCTATTTAATGTGGTGAGGGCAGATGTGCTGTCACAGTGTCTATCAACACTAAGGACCAGCATTCAACACCAGTTGTGCCTCTAGCCTCATCGAAATTGGGATGTCAGGAGGTCACCAGGAGATGCTATCAGACACAGCTGCTGAGGCCCCCAAGGAGACATGGGCTCAATATTACATTGTTTGTGAGGTCTAGGATGGTGGAAGTCAGCTGAACAAAACATTTACATTCATTGTATTTTTTCTAGAATTGGTATTGTCTTGGGTAATGCATCTACCAATGGGACATAACATGATGAAAGGATTTAGACTTAGCTAATAGGAGGTAGTGGAGGAGGGGCACTAGCAACCCATGTATTTGTTTACAGGATGTTATTAGGGTTTGGTAGCTATTTTCAGGAAGGTAATGTGTGGAATAAATCAAATCAACCTTTAAGGACTTATGCCGCGTACCCAGGGTCAGAAATGCCGCCAGCTAAAGACCGATGTGAGCTTTTGGTCGGAAAATGCGACTGTGTGAATGCTCCATCGGACTTTTGTTGGCGGAATTTCCGCCAGCAAAAGGTTGAGAGCAGGTTCTCAATTTTTCGGTCGGAAAAAGTTCCCGATTGCCTGTACCAATTCCGACTCTCAAAATTCCTACGCATGCTCGGAAACAATTTGATGCATGCTCGGAAGCATTGAACTTTATTTTCTTGGCTCGTCGTAGCGTTGTACGTCACCGCGTTCTTGGCGGTCGAAAGTTCAGCAAACTTTTGTGAGACCGTGTGTATGCAAGCCAAGCTTGAGCGGAATTCCGTCGGAAAAACCATCCAAGATTTTTCTGACGGAAATTCCGCTTGTGTGTACGGGGCATTAGGTGCATTATTAAGTGGAACTAAATTCTCTCAGCCAACATAAACTATTTTTAAACCTTATGCTGCTAGCATAAGTAAATAGATTGGAAGGTATATTAGATTTACTTGCTTTAAACCCTTTTTTTTTTTATTTATTCAGTTGCTTCCTGGTTTCTGGCCTAGGCCAAAATGATGTCATACATCCCAGTAGTCTTCATGGGCATTTTTTTTCTTTCATCTGGAGGAGGGGCTTTTTAAGCTAAGCACACGCTCCTGCCTGCATGTCTGAGCTAAGGGCAGATGGATTCCAGGAAGTAAATTCTACATGATCCATCTGCCCTTACTCAAGATGGCCGCTGATAGAAATGCTACAGGGTGTTTTTCAAAGTGATTTCTCAACAAAATAGTATGGAAAAGTAATGAAAAAAGTATGAAAAAAGTATGGAGACATGGGTGGGTAAGTTTGATTTGAATATTAAAATGAATTAAATAGCATTTTCAGTTTGTGGTGCTCAGATACAGTTTAGTTCCACCAAGTAAAGTGTGTGTAAAGCCATTGTTTTTTTGTTTAGGTTAGAGCAGTGATTCTCAACCAGGGTTCCTTCAGAGTTTGCTAGGGGTTTCTTTTAGCATTGGGCAATTTCTGCCTCTGAGATAAGTTCCCACCGACACCATTGATCTTTTTAGCTATCTGTAAAGAGGAAATTCTTCCCACTGACCACAAGTGTAAGGACCATTCTGCCCACGGACCATCACACTAATGTATCATGAGTTTCTAATTTTTAGCAAGGGTTCCCTGAGACCGGAGAACTATTTCAAGGGTTCCTCTGTGTTGAAAAGGTTGAGAAAGGCTGGGTTAGAGTGTGGGAAGGCTGGAGCCCCTCTCTGGTCTTTATTGCTGTTTGTGTCCCCACTAATTAGATCCATCCTATGTTTTTGACCCGCTGACCCTTATCCCCAGGACAGATTGTGATGGGAAATCTAATATATGTAGTTGTCACCAGAACATCACCATCTGCAGTGGTAGAGGGTTTCCCCTCCCTTTGGAGAGATTTTATACTTTCTATAGTGATTCTGAGGCCGAAATTGAGGAAATGGGGTTGATTTACTAAAAGGAAAATACAGTGGAACCTTGGTTAACGAGAAACATGGTTAACAAGCATTTTGAAAGACAAGCAACTTTTTTTTTGAAATTCTGACTCGGTTTGCGAGTGTTGTCTCGCAAAGTGAGCAGAGTTCAAGCTAATGGGGTGTGCAGTACCGCACTTGGCCAGAGGAGCAGTGGTGCCGGTGACACTCGGAACAGTTCAGATTCATTCGGAAATACTCAGAATCACTCAGAAATACTCGGAAACACTCGGAAATACTTCATTCCTGAGTGTTTACGAGCCTTTCTGATGCTTTCTGAGTTCGGCCGAGCTGTCCCTGAGTATTTAGAAGGCTCTCCGGCACCCCCCCACCTCTGGCCACATGCGGTATTGCATGCGATAGAAGTCAATGCGGAACAAATGATCTTTGTTTCCATCGACTTCTATGGGGAAACTCGCTTTGATATGCGAGTGCTTTGGATTACAAGCATTCTCCTGGAACGGATTATGCTTGTAATCCAAGGTTCCACTGTAGACAGTTGCACGCTGCAAGTGCAGTTGCGCCAGAGCTTAGTAAATGAGGTAAGGCTTCACTTTGCAAAGAATACCCAATCACATGGAAGGAAAATTAAATGAAAATGATTGGATGATGGAAGTCAGCAGAACTTCTGCTCATTTACTAAGCTGTGGAGCAACTGCACTTGCAGAGTGCACAGTCTATTTGCCTTTAGTAAATCAACCCCAATACCTATTCAGGGGCAAACAGTAGGAGCTGTAAGAATTCCTTACTCTACCCAAACCCAAAAGAAACCTTTTGGGCTTAGATATGCTTTAAAAAAGGATAATCATGGATCCTTGATTTATAGATCCTGATTTACTTTTAGTATGTTTCCAATGCAAATAGGTTTTTCCTTTAGCTTGGTGAATGTGTGGATCATCAATCATCCAATAATGTGCATTTTCTTGGGTGCTCTTTGCAAGGTGATTGTTCACTGCATTTACTAAGCTAAGTAAAAATTATCTTGCAAAGTGAAAACTCCTTTAGTAAATTGGGGTCTTTGTGCCAATGTAGCAAACTTTCTCATAACCTCTTTAATAGAGTAATTTGTGAAAAGCTGAGCAAAGAAAACTGGAAGAAAGTGCATCTGTTTTCTATAGCAGCCAGGTTCCTTTTTTCATGTAACGAGAGAAAATAACATCTCCAATGTCTCTGTTCGATGTTTCATAAATTAACTCCAGAGTCTGACTTTAGTGCAAAATCATTAATTCACATAGGAATTCTCGAGCATTTCCATTGTTTACAGTAAATTGCAACCATAAAGCAGTGAGCACTTTATATTGCAGCTATTATACTGAGCCACAGACACTACCTGGTTAACAATAATTAGATTTGCAGCATAGTGATAATTGGATTGCTGGTTACCCTGCTATTGCTAAGGCTGTGTAGACAATAGGTGACTCCTTAGCGTGGATGAGCCAAAAGCAGGTCACAGCATGTTTCCATCGTTCCCTCACCTATCTTCAGGATCGAGCTCCCTCTTAGTTTCCAAGGGCAGTGCTTCTGGGTAATTGCATTTTTGTACTACTCGCATCACAGCAGACTAACTACTCATAATGATCGCAACTTTCTACTGAACTTTAAATGCTTGAAGACAATCATAAAGCAAAGAAAGACAAGCTTTTATGTAGAATAAAAGAAAAACGGTTATGGTGTTCCCATGTCTCTAAATGTCAAACCATTGTATGTTTATGAAAGAATTCAGAACATGAGGAGTCATTCTTCCTAAACATTTCTTGGATGTCAATGGTGGGGGATAAAGAGGTCCTCTGTCACTCAAGATGAAGATGCCAAAATGCACCTTATTACCTCTGAGGTGAGAAAGATGGAGCTTGCACATTGGCTGAAGGCCTACCACCTTTTGGCCCAAAAATAACCCAATAGGATAAAGAGAGATGATGAGAAGTGATTAAACCAGTGTGGTGAGGGTTAAGCGAAATGGAGAGTTTTCACTGCCCTGATATGTCACCATTTGGGGGAAATGCTGGGAAAGGTTAAAATTAAGCTGGTCTCTTGTGGGTTTTTAAGAGTGCAATGGACTTTAAATGAATGTAGAAGTTCCTTTCAACTATCCTGAACCTGTTAGTGTGCAGGAAAATTTCCTGTGACCTAAACTAAATTGATAGGTACCGCTCAAGGCACCTCCGGGTCCTCCTATGTAGCAACCACTTGGAGTGCAGACAAGGACATAGCTTGTCCCAGCTCTAGACATCGAATGGAAAAGGGAAAAGTCCTGAAAGTTGCACATCTCTGCAAAACCCTGTAAGAAGGTGTATGCAGTCTCCAACCAGGTCAAACCCCCAATACATTTTACTCCACCCATGGAGCTTAGTCATGAGGAAATAAGCTTGGCCATGGGTGGAGTGAAATGTGTTGGGGCACTGGCATGGTTGGAGCCTGGGCTGAGGCTGTCAAACAGCTTCTTACAGGATTTTTCAGAGATGTGCAACTTCCGGGACATTTCCCTTTTCCACCAGAAAATGTCCTCTCTATTTTTTTCCACATAAATGAAAACATTTTAAGTGATAGTGTATATACAAGGATCAAATACAAAGAAAAATGTAAAGTTTTCACAACGGCAAAATTGGTAATTTCATGGCAAAATCTATTTCACTAAATTCACCAATCCCTAATTAGCATGTTAAAGCAGAGGCAGGTTTTTATTAAAATTAGCATACACACAAGCAAGCCTTAAATAAAGTTCTTAAAATGTCCTATTCCTGTATGTCTCCAGGTCAGTGACTATGGAAATTTTGGGGTCAACACCTTGAAGAAAGGCAACAATCATTTTCAGAATAAGCCCCCGTACACACGGTCGGAAATTTAGACCACAAAATCCGTCTGATTTTTTCAGACGGATTTTGTCCGAAACTGGTGTTGCATACACACGGTCGGACAAAGTTGTCGGAAAATCTGATTGTTCCAAACGTGGTGAAGTTCGTTGCGTACTACGGAACTATGTAGGGGATAGTAGCCAATAGCTTTGGTCTCGTGATTTGATGTGAGCATTGCGTGGCACTTTGTCCGTTGGAATTCCCTACACACGTTCAGAAAAAGTCCGATCGGATTTTGTAATCGGAAAATTTGAGATCCTGCTCTCAAATTTTTTCTGGCAGAAATTCCAATGGAAAAAGTCCGCTAGAGCCCACACACGATCGGATTTTCCGACAAAATAATCCGATCAGACTTTTTCCATCGGAATATCGGACCGTGAGTACGGGGCATAAGAGGCTTGCAGTGGGCACGTATGCCCCGTACACGCGATCGGACATTCCGACAACAAAATCCATGGATTTTTCAGACGGATGTTGGCTCAGACTTGTCTTGTATACACACGGTCACATAAATCTTGTCGGAAATTCCAAACGTCAAGAACGCGGTGACGTACAACACGTACGACGAGCCGAGAAAAAGGAGGTTTAATAGAAAGTGTGGCTTTTCTGCTTGATTCCGAGCATGCGTGGAACTTTGTGCGTCGCAATTGTGTACACACGATCGTAATTTACATCAACTAATTTTGTTGTTGGAAAATGTGAGAACCAGATCTCAAATTTGGTGTGACGGAAATTCCGATGGAAAATGTCCGATGGAGACTACTCACGGTCTGAATATCCGACAACAAGCTGCCATCGAACAGTTTCCATTGAAAAACCGTGTGTACAGGGCATTACACATACAAGTCACGAAAAATATCCATTAAAAGCAAAATAAAAACAAAAAATCAGTTGCCGAATAGACCAACCAACAGTTTTTCTGCTTCTAGACATAGTTACAGAAAGAAATCGCACACAGAAATTACTGTTGATAACATCACTACTCTTCATTTATACCAGTGTATGAAAATACATTTCTTAGAAATCAATTCTGCCGTCTTCAGTATATTGTGTTTATCACTGGATCTAAGACATTGTTTTAACAATACAGAAAAAAGAAACTACCTTTGAAACATGATAAATTGGAAACACCTTTGTGGGTCATAAATCACATTCTACGGAGAGCCAGTGTCACAGACTTTTCTCCCAATTATTAGGTGAGAATGCCCCAACCCCCATTCCCTATCTACACTGAGAAACATTATATTTAAACCAATAGTTGTGATCTATTTATCTCTATCTATCTATCTATTTATATATACACTGAGCAAAATTATAAACGCAACACTTTTGTGTTTGCCCCTATTTATCATGAGCTAAGCTTAAAGATCTATGACTTTTTCTATGTACACAAAAGGCCTATTTCTCTCAAATATTGTTTACAAATCTGTCTAAATCTGTGTTAACTTCTCCTTTGCCGAGATAATCCATCCACCTCACAGATGTGGCATATCAAGATGCTGATTAGACAGCATGATTATTGCACAGGTGTGCCTTAGGCTGGCCACAATAAAAGGCCACTCTAAAATGTGCAGTTTTATCACACAGCACAATGCCACAGATGTCGCAAGTTTTGAGGGTGCGTGCAATTGGCATGCTGACTGCAGGAATGTCCACCAGAGCTGTTGTCCTTGAATTGAATGTTAATTTCTTTACCATAAGCCGTTATTCTCTACCATAAGACATCTAGATATGCCACACCTGTGAGGTGGATGGATTATCTCGGCAAAGGAGAAGTGCTCACTAACACAGATTAAGACAGATTTGTGAACAATATTTAAGAGAAATAGGCCTTGTGTGTACATAGAAAAAGTCGTAGATCTTAAAGTTCTGCTCATGATCAATAGGGGCAAACACAAAAATGTTGCATTCATAATTTTGCTCAGTGTATATACAGTAACTTGGTCTGAGAGTGTTTTGCAAGACAAGCAACATTTTTTAATACAATTTGACTTGATAAACAAGCGATGTCTTGATAGTAGCGTCATGTCACAACTGAGAATAAAAGAGAAGTGAGGTCCCTCTAAGTGCCGGTTTAAGTCACCTGACTCTGAAGCTTCCCCGTACAGCGTGACTTCCGTGCGGTTTGCGAATGACTTCTGTAATAGAAGTCAATGCAAGTCACTCTGAAGTTGCCCCCAAAAAGTACAGAAACCTTTTTCTAAGTCGGAGCGACTTGAGTTGCTCCGAGTAGAACGGTTCCATTGCACTGCATAGGTCATGACTTGTCAGGCGGCTAAGTTGCCTGACAGGTCGCCTCAGTGTGAACCAAGCCTAAGTGTAGTAATATGGTTACATTTAATGAAGGTACAACATTTAGCAACTTACATGGTTGATGATTAAAACAGGCACATCTAAGTATGCAGGCATCTGGGGTAAAGCTGTCCACATAGACCATCCTCCGCACCGCAGTCTACGTCATCCCTTCCACACTGCGCTCAACAAGCACTTCAAGCCTCCCTTTCAGATCGATCTACTGCAGGGTAGTCTTCCCGGTCACAATTGCAGACTGACATCGGTGAGAGCCGGCGGTGCGGGGGATGGTCTATGTGGACAGCTTTCCCCGGATGCCTCCATACTTGTGCCTCTTTTAATCATTAACCATGTGAGTTGCTAAATGTTGTACCTTCATTAAATGTAACCATATTGCTACACTTAGAGGCTCCTCTCTTCTCTTTTATACGTTGTAGCTCCTGCTGGATTTTGCTTGTAATCCCCTTGTGAAGGCTTCCATTTTGGATGGAGATTTTATGGTTACACAACCTGATCACATTGCTATAAGCTTTTTATATGGACTATAAACTGAAGGACTTATGAATAAATGGTTGTGGAACTAATCATCTGAGTCTCCATTATTTCTTATTCAGTTTGATATACGAGTGTTTTGGATTACAAGCATGTTTCTGGAAAGAACTATGCTCGCAATCCAAGATTTTACTGAATATATATATATATATATATATATATATATATATATATATCTATATATATATATATATATATATATATATATATATATATATATATTCAGTAAAGTCTAGGATATACACACATATATATATATATATATATATATATATATATATATATATATATATATATATTTTTTTTTTTTTTTTTTTCATTATTATTATTATACATTTTTTTATACATTTCATGTTATATTCAATAGGTAAGAAATACCTACTTGTGTTTATTTTTAAATCATAGAAGTTCATTTAATTTAATTTCGGTAATGCTAACATCATATTACACCCTTTTGGGCAAGGTTTCTGCACACTATCACAGGTATTGCAATTATTACCTAAAAAGGAGTTACCACCTTACACAGTGGAAAAAATAGCATTACATCAAATGTCATGTTAATAACATTGTGGGGGCTCTCTTGGCTTGGTGATAGCTTTTACCAAGAGGTTTGACTTGAAGCTGAAATACCTATGGGAGAAAAATAAAAAAAATCACAATTAATTATTCAGTTGTGGCGTGCTGATAAAAAATGAGTATGTGTGGTTGGGTGATGTCACATTTGAGTCTCTGGTGTATGCTGTATTGCAGTTATGATGAATGTGTGATTAACGACATAGGGATTTGTGCAAATAAACTTCAGGAAAGAAAAGAGTCTTCAAGGCGCATAATAAACAGTCATAATCTAGTCATCATTTTCCGAGACTGTGTGCAAATTAAAAACAAATATCTTTTTATGGCAGTTATCAGTATAAAATGTTCAGTCTTCCCTAAAGTGATATTTTAGTTATAGATGTGATTGGGCAGACTAGTCCCCTATTAGCTTTTTAAAGCTCTTGGGTGTTCCAGGGGGGGTCCTGATAGAGTTTCCTGTTGTGTTTCCACCCAACTTGGGATATTACCTCTCATGCTACAAAATGAGTGTTCCCATTTCTCATATTTTCTTTACTATAATTTATAAGGACTCCAACATTGAGGCTGACTTTAGTGCTCAAAAATTGAGTTGCCTGGGCAGCGGTTCTAGAAGCTTGATCAATTTTCTTTGCAAACATTCTGGAAGTCAGCTGCAAGTTCTAAATCAGTTATGTTGTACAATAATCATCCCACCACAGGGGTCACTGTGGCTGAATTTTCATGCTGTAGACTTGCAGAGCTCTTGCTGTAGACTCACCACTGCAACTTTGCTCTTGCTAGAGACTTGCCACTCAAATTTGCTACAAATTGGAAAAGTGTCAACTAGAACTTGTGCTTTAAGTGCTCTGCAAGTGTACAATTTACCAGTGAAAATGTGCAGCAAGTTAACAAGACTTATGCCGCGTACACACGGTCGGATTTCCCGATGGGAAATGTTGTATGTGAGCTTGTTGTCGGAAAGTCCGACCGTGTGTATGCTCCATTGAACATTTGCTGTCGAACTTTCCGCGAACAAATGTTGGCTAGCAGGTTCTCAAATTTTCGGCCAACAAAACGTTGTTGTCGGAAAGTCCGATCGTGTGTACACAAGTCTGTCGCACAAAATTTCACGCATGCTCGGAATCAAGCAGAAGGAGCCGCACTGGCTATTGAACTTCCCTTTTCTCGGCTCGTCGTACGTCTTTTACGTCTCCGCGTTCTCATGTTCGTAATTGTTGGCCAACATTTGTGTGACCGTGTGTATGCAAGACAAGTTTGAGCCAACAACCTTCGAACAAAAATCCACGGTTTTGTTGGCAGAAAGTCCGATCGTGTGTACGGGGCATTACAATTCAACACTGCCACAAATTTGTGGCAAGTTATCCTTGCTATCTGGGGTGTGGTCAGTTTAGGACAAGGAAGAAAGAAGACATGTAATCCTTTCATATAAGAATTACATGAAAATTAAAAACATATGTGAACACACACATAGAAAAAGAAAATAGGGTGACATACACTATACCTGTTTTCATTGGTTACTTAACACTGAAGTGTAATGCATATTTATATACTTAATAAGTCAGGCAAAAACACATCCTTCTTTTTTCCATAGTTTTCTACACAATCTAAAAATAACGCACTATAGCAATCCTAATGCAGCGTGTGTGATCACCGTAGATAATCTAGAATTGAGTCTCTGTATGCTGACTTCAATCCCTTTAAGCAATTTCCTGTCAAAGAAAAGGCGCAGTGATTTTCAACCACAGACAAATAGCAAAATCTACTGATATAGAAAAGATATAGAACCACGAATATTCATTATTAAATAGTCACATGATTAAGGTCGCAAAAGAGATTTTTACTCTTTAATAAAGAAAAAGAAAATGCACCATAAATCTTGCACGAGTGGAGTGGTTTCTGTAGACTTCCATACTGAGATGACACAACATTTATGAGCTTAGAGAGTCATTTCCACTTGCGGTCATCATCTAGCATGCATGTTAGCAGAAATAATGGAAACGGTAGGAATACATGGGGAAGTAAAAGAAAAGCTCCAAGTTTTAAACTGTCTCAAACCAAGACATTTCTAACTGAGTTAAGATTACAAATAATTCATAGCTGAAGGTTATCTTAAATTAATGATCTGTAGATCCTGAGATACGACAGCTAAATTGATGTGCAATTCTCAGTGTTAATCTAAACCCCCCTAGCTCACATGCCTCTCTATTGGTCCTTAATGTGTTTGATTGAGGGAACCATGAATGTACTGTGACATACTGAAGCAGAGTATGATCCCCTCCCTTCGGAGACTGGGCCACAGGGCAGTATTTCAACATGATAACGACCCCAAAGACACCTCCAAGATGACCATTGCCTTGCTAAAGAAGCTGAGGGTAAAGGTGATGGACTGGCCAAGCATGTCTCCAGACCTAAACCCTATTGAGCATCTGTGGGGCATCCTCAAATGGAAGGTGGAGGAGCACAAGGTCTCTAACATCCACCAGCTCTGTGATGTCATCATGGAGGAGGGGAAGAGGACTCCAGTAGCAACCTGTGAAGCTCTGGTGAACTCCATGCCCAAGAGGGTTAAGGCAGTGCTGGAAAATAATGGTGGACACACAAAATATTAAAACTTTGGGCCCAATTTGGACATTTTCACTTAGGGGTGTACTCACTTTTGTTGCCAGTGGTTTAGACATTAATGGCTGTGTTTTGAGTTATTTTGAGGGGACAGCAAATTTACACTGTTATACAAGCTGTACACTCACTACTTATATACTTACATTGTAACAAAGTGTAATTTCTTCAGTGTTGACACATGAAAAGATATAATAAAATATTTTCAAAAATGTACTCATTTTGTGAGATACTGTATATATATATATATAAAGGGCATACCCCACTTTTAAGTACACAATGGGGTTTATTTACTAAAGCTGGAAAGTGCAAAATCAGGCTCACTTCTGCATAGAAACCAATGAGCTTCCAGGTTTTATTACCAAAGCTTAATTGAACAAGCTGGGGTTAGAAGCTCATTGGTTTCTATGCAGAAGTGAGCCTGATTTTGCACTTTCCAGCTTTAGTAAATAAAACCCCATTGTGTACTTAAAAGTAGGGTATGCCTGTATATATATATATGTATATATATATATGTGTGTGTATATATATGTATATAAATATATATATATATATATATATATATATATATATATATATATATATATATATATATATACAGTGGAACCTTGGATTACAAGCATAATCCGTTCCAGGAGAATTCTTGTAATTCAAAGCACTTGCATATCAAAGCGATTTTCCCCATAGGAGTCAATGGTAATGAAGATAATTTGTCCCGCATTGACTTCTATTACATGCAATACCGCATGTGGCCAGAGGTGGGGGGTGCCCGAGTGCCTCGGAAATACTCGGGGACAGCTCGGCTGAACTCAGAAAAGCTCGAAAACACTCAGAAACACTTGGGGACTGAGTATTTCCGAGTGAGTCCGAGTATTTCTAAACCGCCACGAACAGCTCCGAACAGTTCCGAGTGTCAACGGCACCCCCACACCTCTGGCCAAATGCGGTACTGCACACCCCATTAGCTTGAATTCTGCTCGTTTTGCGAGACAACACTCACAAACCGAGTCATATTAAAAAAAAAAAAAAAGTTGCTCATCTTTCAAACCCCTTGTTAACCTCGTTACCCGTAAACCAAGGTTCCACTATCTATCTATCTATATATATATATATATATATATATATATATATATATATATATATATATATATATATATATATATATATATATAGATATAGATATAGATATAGATATATATACCGTATCTCTCTCTCTCTCTCTCTCTCTCTCTCTCTCTCTCTATATATATATATATATATATATATATATATATATATATATATATATATATATATATATATATAAAATAGATATATATATATATATATATATATATATATATATATATATATATATATATATAGATAAATAGATATAGATATATATATATATATATAGAGAGAGAGAGAGATATCATTTTATTTTATTTTTTTATTTTCATTTTTTTCATTATTTTTATTTACTTTGGTGGGTGTGATCAATAGGGAGTAGGGAGGTGGTAAAGCTGGACTTGCAATTTAATTAAAAGTGTTCCAGGCAGTTTGCAAACTCTACTTTTTTGATACATTTTACTTCAATTAACACCTTTAAATTAATGAATGTAGCAACTTCTTTGCATATGCAGCCATGTAAGACTTATAAGATTTTTCCTTGACCTTGGTGAGAAGCTCTTACATTTAAGGTCCAGCACAGCACAGCAACACAAGTCGTGCCCAGACATGCCCTTATATATTCTATTCCTTTAGAGAAACCAGCGTACTTTTTTATTTTTTTATTTTAATTTTCCATTTATGCAAGAGACAAAATATTGGAAGGAGAAAAAGAAATGCTTGAAACACTATTCATCTCTACTGTTATTTGCTCCAAATAATACGATTATCACTTGAAAACAATTAGACATGATTCTATTTGACAGCACTGATTGTTTTAGTCTGTTAATTTGTGGATCACTGGGAAGCTCAGTAAATAATAGACATGTGCACACTGAAATATTTCGTTTCGGAATTTCGTTTTCGTCCGAAAAATTAATTTATTTAGTTACTCCCGAAATTCGTTTTTATTTATTTCGTTTTTCGTTAAAAATTGCATTAGTCCGAAAATTCAAATGAATTAAGGTCGAATCTGTCATTGAAGGCTTATGGTGTCTGTCGAATGTTCAAAGAAGATTCGACAGAGCAGCTAAACTGTATGACTCTATATAGTTTAGCTGCAATTCCACCCAATTCCAGCAGCAATCTTTCCTCTCTACGTCAAATTTTTCCTTTCTACGTCGAATCTTTCCTTTCTACGTCGAATCTTTCCTTTCTACGTCGAATCTTTCCTTTCTACGTCGAATCTTTTCTCTCTATGTAGAATAATCTTGGACTAATAGAGTTAAGTTTAGGCACATTCGACCACAGGTTCAATGGACACAGATTGTTATTGTCAGCGTCGAATCTCCTATCTATATCGAACTGTTGTTACAACGAAAATAAAGCATTTGTTTATGTCGGATCTTTCGTTTTTCGGATTCTGCACTTTCGTTATCGTTTGTTAAAACGATAACGAAAATACCTGAAATTCGGACGAAAATGCATTCGGACGAAAACGAATGCACATGTCTAGTAAATAATTGCTTCGTTTTATGGGCTCACAATGCAGCAGTCTTGTGTTTCATTATGTATACTGAAAAAGATCTGCTGGAGAATATTTTTTTTATTTTTTTTTTCAGTTTGGTACTTTTTCCCCTTTGGGGTATCTTGTTTCATTCCACAAAGAATACACAGAGCTGTGAGCTGGAATGCGAACATCTATAATGCATAGCTATTGTGCAGCCATTCTTTTTTTTTTTCAAAATCTGATACCACACTGCGATATCACAAAGACAACACTTAAACAGGCAAAAAAAAAAAAAAGAAAAAGAAGTAGAGGTAAATGCTGGCACGGATTTTCTTTCTTTTCCCCTGTGCATTGGCATCCGGATTGTTTTTGATGTCTTCACACATTGGGGGGAAAAAAAAAGAGCTTTTCCAGGTCAGATAGACAAGGTTGTGTTTGTGTGTTGGGATGTCAAGAGATACACAACCGGTAAGGAAAAAAAAAGCCTTCCATGTAAAGTACTTTGAGAAGTCTCGGAGGATTACACCCCATGGTTTCTGATGATTTATGAAAGATTTATTTCCTTATAATCCTTTTAAAAGCAAAATATGAACCTTTGATATGTAAAAACTAATTAGATCTGTTTTTTAGGATTAACAGCATGGGGGACTTTGTTACATTATTATTTATTATGTTTATATTATTATCAAGGAGCATTGTATAGTGATTGTTTGAACCTCCACTGTGGCTCATTTGTTAAAACCTAAACTAAGAAAGAAATAGTACGGTCCATTATTTATTTGTTTTTCACTTTCTAAAGTATAAAAGTAAAAGAGGAAAAGCTGATTTTTCTGTGCACTGGCATTGCCTCTGCATTGTCTAAAGCAGTGGTCTCCAAACTACGACCCATGGGCCAGATGTGGGTCTTTGCTTGCCTTTTTCCAGTCCTTGGGGGCACTATTCCTCTTATTGATACAAGGCACTATTCCTCCTACAGACATTCATCCTTCCTTCCACTAACGCCATCAATGGGGCAATATTATTTCCATTGACACCAATGAAGGGGCACCATTCCACCCATTGACACAAATAATGGGGCACTAGCAGTGGCGGCCCGTCTATACGGGGCACCGCCCCCCCCCCCCCTAATCCGTGCATCTGGCTCCTAATCTACTTGCAGGGCGCCGGACGCATGGATTCCAATTTTTTTGAAGCACGTGATTAGAGCCTAAGGCTCTAATTGGCTTAAAAAAAGAATGGGCTTGGGGTGCAGAGCACTGCACCCCAAGCCCACCCAGTTGTGTGACAAAAGCAAATTATTATTCGCTATTGTCTTCCTGATTCTCCTCCCGGCCAATCAGAAAGCAGTTCATGTGACCCGATTGGGCGGGGACTCTTAGGACTCCCTGGCCAATCGTGTCTCAGGAAACACTTCCTGCTCACCCGGGAGGAGAATCAACGGCCCAGGGCCGTATTCCCCCTGACTCCAAAGGTAATGCCCTGATCGCCATCCCGTCTGGCTCCTGTGGGTGGTGGGAGATTCAATTGCCACATTCACATCCGTCTCCAGGGGGGTGGTGTGTGCGAGCACAGCATTTCCGGCCGCATTCCTGGTCATCACGGTAGGGGGTGGTGTTAGTTTGCGCCCCTCCAATATAAGCGGGATAGCAGGCGCGTGCGCCCGCTGCACTGCTGGGGTGCCGATGTGCATGGCCGGCGGTCGTGGGCTCGAGAGCCAGAACCGGGACATGTGTTTGTAAACACACAAATCCCTGTTCTGTGAGAAGAGACAGATCATGAGTTCCTACTAGCTAGGAACAATGATCTGTCATTTCCTCCAGTCACTCCCATCCCCCACAGTTAGAACACACCGAGGGAACACAGTTAACCCCTTGATCGCCCCCTAGTGTTAACCCCTTCCCTGTCAGTGACATTTACACAGTAAGCAGTGCATTTTTATAGCAATGATCGCTGTATAATTGTCAATGGTCCCAAAAATGTGTCAAAAGTGTCCGATCTTTCTGCCATAATGTTGCAGTCCCTATAAAAATTGCAGATTGCCGCCATTACTCTTTCCCCTATTTTGTAGACGCTATAACCTTTGCGCAAACCAATCAATATACATTTATTGCGATTTTTATTAATAAAAATATGTAGAAGAATACATATCGGTCTAAACTGAGGAAAAATTTGCTTTTTAAAAAAAAAAATGGGGATATTTATTATAGCAAAAAGTACAAAATATTGTGTTTTTTTCAATAAATTTTGTTTGTGTACATCATCGCACGACTGCGCAATTGTCAGTTAAAGCAACGCAGTGCCGTATCGCAAAACAAATGGCCTGGTCATTGAGCAGCCAAATATTTCCGGGGCTGAAGTGGTTAATATGGTTTTAACACTCTACTATGCGGTTAAGCTTGCTGCGTCTTACTGTGCCGTGCTACTTCTTCAATATAGATACGTTGATTTAGCGTGCATAATAAATAGTGTCTTGTATATAAAAAAGTGAAGAAATGAAGGGGCATGGCTATTATCTGATGTACAGTGTGTGAATGTCATACCGGAGATAGATGAGGCCGGCTCAGGAACAGCTATGTTTAATACTGTCACTTATTCCTCTTGGCCCAATTTATCATGGCTGAGTCTACAGAACAATGCGAGTTTCCTGTGTGACACATTGCTACATCCCCATCTACTTGGAATTCATCTTTCTCATTGAGGAAAACAAAAAAAAATCAATAGGTATCATTCACTTAAACTTGGAAAATAAATAGTGATGAAGTCTGCAGTATTCATTTTTCAGACGCCGGTAGTGTCTTTGTTTATAAGCATTTCCTGCGTAAACTTCTCATTGTTAAAAATGGACCTACACCAAATGTTACTAGGCTTGCCGTAGGTGTGCGGTATTGCATTAGGGTGTGCACCCCCAAAGCTCAAATATGCGTGTGCTCCTGTGTGTATATAGTATATTTTAAAATGTATTAAAATATGGATGGTTTTTAAGGTCAGTGGATGGTGTCAGGAAAGCAGTGGACATGTCAGTAGGGCAATGGACTGAGTCAGTATTTTTTTTTATTTGTACTATTTTTCTATTTTTCCCTAATAAATGGAAATGGAGAAATCCCTCAAGGGGTGGGACTACAGTTTCTAAAAAAAAAATTATATTTTTACAATCCTTACTACCTCTTTGACTTTAATCTACCAATGCCGCTATAGTCTGGTGCCCAGAACTGCATGGCATACACCAGGTGCGGCCGGACCAGAGTCTTGTAGAGCGGGAGAATTATCATTTTATCTCTGGAGTTAATCCCCTTTTTAATGCATGCCAATATTCTGTTTGCTTTGCTTGCAGTAACCTGGCATTGCATGCCATGGTTGAGCCTATCATCTACTAGGACCTCCAGGTCCTGTTCAATCCTGGATTGCCCCAGATGTTCTCCCCGTAGTGTGTAACCTGCATTCGTATTTTTAGCACCAGAATGCATTACTTTACATTTTTCAACATTAAACCTCATTTGTCATGTAGCTGTCCACATTCATTTATGTAGGTCTTCTTGTAAGGTTTCCGCATCTTGCTGGGGGCTTATTGCCCTGCTTAGCTTTGTATTAGGGATCGAGCGATATCGTTTTTTGCGGTGCCGATACGATACCGAAATTTCAGCCACCTCTCAGGCCGATAGCCGGTATTGTGTGCCGATATTTTCTGTACATCCAAAAAAAAAATTACACTTTTTTTTATTATTAATGTAAACATCCTTGTGACAGTAATAGGCAGTGACAGGTACTCTTTATGGAGAGATCGGGAGTCTATAAGACCCCAAAACCCACCTCTGCACTTGAAAGTATTCGAAACGTCAAGATCAGCGTTTTTGAATACTTTATATTTTTTACAACTGGCGCCTTTAAGATGCCAGTAATCCGGGAAGTGATGTCATGACATTGCTTCTGGGTTACTAGATCCGAGACCCGAACGCAGCATCGTCTTTTTTCGGGTCTTTGGCCAGCCGTCGGATGTGCCGACTGGTTGCTCGGGCCTCCCGGTGGGATGGAAGCGCACGGGCTGGGCGACGGAAGGTGGCCGGAGGGGGGACGTCCCCTCCCGCTGCTTGTACAGCTGAGCCGCATCGGTTGTTAGTACAAGAAAGCTGACCGTCCGCTCTAAAGAACGGTAGCGGGGTGATGCCGGCAGCTGCATGCATCACCCCGGTAAAACCCCTTGAAGCAATATCGGTAATATTGGGTACGTTTTTGTGCCTGGTACTTAAAAAAAGGAATATCGGTAATTGGCCTCACTGATAATCGTCCGATCCCTACTTTGTATCATCAGCAAATATTGAGCTTGAGCTGTTTATCCCATCCTCTATATCATTTATGAATAAATTAAACAAAATTGGTCCCGCAATTGGTACAGATTGGTAAGCTGCAATATATAAATTTTTTGTTTTGGGTTTAAGACCGTTTTCAGTTCAAGGATTTCTAGAGCCTGTATTTAAAGCAAAGCTATAGCAATGCTCATGTATCAAACTGTCTTAAAAATAAATAAATGACTTGATAACGGTAGTGTACAAAGTAAATTGAATTTGGAGGATTCTTTATCTACGCAGACAATTTTCATAATCTGCATAAACAAATTCTCTAGAGTTCGATTCTTTGTTGTCATTAAGAGTAAGCGCTCAACAAACACCATTTCTATTAACTTTTGTGCCTGTTGTCAAGAAGCCTTCAAAGTAAATCCTTTAACAGTTTATAAATGTCATTAAAGCCAAGGGCCTATGTGATAAACAAGGCTTATTTCTAGTAACACAATTGTGTGGGTTCATTTACAAGAGGCCATTTTTTATTGTGTGAATGGCCACACAATGAGCTTCTGCTCTATATCAACAAAACAACCGCTCTGCCTATTGCCGCTTAGATCCCGGAGGACTCTGGGTGTTAATAAGGTCTTGTTAAATTTGTTTGTACTGATTTGTGGATGCACAGTATATTCTTATATGTGCGGCCAACCGTCCCAAAGGACCTCCGTACTTGAATGAGCAAGATCTACGTCTTGCTAAGGTTTAATTCAAACTTAAAATTAGAAACAGCAATTTTTCCAATAATATATTTGAAGTCCCGGGTTACATCATTAGCACCTTCACACCTCCGGTGACTGTAGATGCCGTTGGGGGCTACATTTCTTCATTAGTGTCTTCACACTTCGGGGGCCCTACAGTCTGTACTACTGTTGTAGGGAAGCATAGCTCCCAACTGTCCCTGATTTCGAGGGACTGTCCCTGATTTGGAACAATGTCCCTCTGTCCCTCATTCCCCCTCATTAGTCCCTCATTTTGGTCTGATCTATATAGTTGTATATAAAATGCACTTGTTATCTTTCCAAAAGTGTTTGTCAGTGCTAAACCTTTCATCCAAATTCTAAATTGTTGCATTTGTAAATTTTAAAAGCCAATATAAATTAATAGTAGTGGTTAACAAAAAAAAACTCTTGTGGATTTAATTAACCTTTTTTTGGGTTGATTCTCCTTTAAGGGGGTGTGGCAGGGTGTGTGTCTTATGACAACATACATTTGCTAGTAGGTGTCCCTCATTCCCATCTCAAAATGTTGGGAGGTATCGGGCAGGGATAGTGCAGCAAAGTGCCGACCTCAGCAGCCACATGACTGTTATCAGAAGACGATGTGAATGCAAAAATAAACTTAATGGTGGGTTTTCCACTTTACTTTTCAACTCCTATTGTTCTATCAAACAGGAAAACTCATGTTAGTTACCAAGTTCTAAACACAGAACAGATGTCTTAATAAAGCGGACCTTCAGTCATTTTTTCATCTTTCCATCTATTAAATCTTCTGCCCTTGTTGTTTTAACTTTGGATAGTAAAACATTTTTTTTCTGCCAGTAAATCCCTTATACAGCCGACTTCCTGTTTCTTGTCTTGTATAAAGCCTAGGCTTATGACATCATGCCCAGCTCTCTATCTCCCTCTCCTGAGAGTTTGCCAGGAAGGGAGGGGGGGTGAGCCATAAGAGGGCCAATGAGAGCTGCAGGGTTACAGAGCTGGAGGTGTGCCTCTGTGTGTCTGTGTAAATCCAGGAAGTGAACAGGCAGCAGCTTCAGCTGCCCACAGTTCAAATGGATGCACCCAGACTCAGTGGAGGGAGATTTCTGCAGCATATTTAGCAAGTACAGAATCACAGTATATATAAAATAATATGCAAAGTGGTTGGAGGGAAGCTTCAGAATAGCAAAGATGTTTTTTATTACAAATTATGTGAGCAGACTGCAGTTCCTCTTTAAAGTGTTACTAAACCCAGGACCCTGCAGGAAATGCAATTGTAAATATAAACTGCTAAATAACTTTTCTCATCAGAACTTTATAGCAGTCATTTGATTCCCCCATCAGTACAGTCAGTTTTGATGGGGGAATCCCTCCAACTGCGCAACTGTATTCTGACAGTGGGAGGTTTCTTCATCGCCAGAACACAATGGTCAACTTCAGCACAACCAGCTTGTTGGTTTTTCTCATGTGATCACTGCTGGCAGCTATAGCCAACTGCAGTGATCGTACAAAAAAACCCCAACTGGCTGGTTGTACTGAAAAGGATCGATAGATTGACTTTAGTACAACCAGCCTGCCCTTAGATGTATCAAAATTTTGGTAGTTCAGCAGGAATTTTAATTTAGATATATGGACCAAAAAAAAACAGCTTGTTGGTTTTTCTCATGTGATTACTGCCGACAGCTATAGCCACCGGCAGTAATCGTACAAAAAAATCCTAATAGGCTGGTTGTGCTGAAGTTGATTGACAGAATAACTTCAGTTCAACCAACCTGCCCATAGGTGGCCAACATTTGGCCAGTTCCCTTCTGAACCATATAAATTTCGATCCATCTATGGCCGGCCTTAGATGTGCGTTGCTCCTCTGATATGCAATCCGCATTCAGATCGCTTTGGGCTTCATTCACACTTTGCGGCTGTGTAGCCACATATCAGGAATATGAAATGTTGGGCGTAACAAACACTTTATTGAGTTCCCACAAAATATAAAATCCTTAGGATAGTATCGTAGTTATCTCCACAACCAAATGATAAATGGGACTTGGCACGCAGTCATATACTTCTTTTATAAACTCCCTGACATTCAGGGAAGACGCTAATGCGTTTCGGCCATTATGGTTATATAGCTACGAGTCAGGCGACATCAGCCAAAATGCGTTTGCATCTTTACTATACCCTGAATGTGAACCGAAGAACAATAAAAGAAGTCTAGAAGATCAGTGACTGTTTGCTGACTCCATTTTATCGTTTGGATGATTGTTTGGTCTACAGGAGCCTGAGTTAGCACCGGTGTCACTGGCTGATTGAATAAGGGGGGAAGAAGGCTGAGCGTTCTCATTTTCTGACCATTATCTCCACAACCCCTTGGAAATAACAATTACCCTTCGATGTAGGGGTTCTAAGACATTTCAGTATCCCAGAAATCACCTTTATATAGTGATCACTCATACGCTTTTTTTTTTTACATATAAAATATCCCAGTCATGAAAGGATTCATGTACAGTTTAAACACTTAAGCCATAAGAAGCAAACCCTTGTATATCAAGATGCACATTTTTTTTTTTTTTGTCAACATTCATACAACCCATCATTGTAAATAAAACAGACTTGAGGCATTTCAGCTCATGCTATATTGGATATTGCTCTTGCATGCTGGGTTAATCCACATGTACGTATAAGAGACATGTTGTTCTTGGCAGCCATTGTTTTATATATTAAAAAAAAATCTGACATTACACAGGAACAATAGATGAGTTACAAGTGCTCGATATCAGTTATTATTTTCTGCCAGTGTATTGCAGAACCCTGGTGGGCAGTAATATTGATAGAAAAGACGATCTTGGTAAGAGAACAATCATTCATTTAGACACTTACATGTCATAGATGAAGACTCTACTATGAGAAACTCTGATGAAAAATAATAATGGATTTATAGACTACCTAAAAAAAAAATAAAAAAATTACTAGATCTGAGGATAAAAATGAAAAATAACTGGGGATAATGTTATCCATGAAAACATTCCAGAAATGCGTATTTCTGCATAACTACATTGGTCCATAAATGCTACGTTTGGAGAGGAGTCAACAAGGCATATGATGAATAGACAAGTGCACACTGAATTTCGTTTTTGTCCGAAAAACAAATGTATTTAGTTACTCCCAAAATTTGTTTTTATTTATTTAGTTTCGTTAAAAAATGCATTCATCCGAAAATCCGAAATAATTAAGGTCGAATCTGTCATTGAAGGCTTATGGTGTCTGTTGAACTTTCTAAGAAGATTCGACGGAGCAGCTAAACTGTACGACGCCACAATCGTACATTTCCGGTCGAATGTTCCGCCTACAAGCTATAGTAGAATTCTAATGTTGTATGACACTAGTAATAATTATATTTATTAATTATTATTACTAGTCAACCAACATTAGAATTCTTCTATAGTCTATGGGCGGAGCATTTGACCATAAATGTCCGCTCGCGCCAACTGTCGAATCTTTTCTCTCTATGTCAAATAATCTTGGACTAATAGAGTTAGGTTAGGCACATTCAACATTTTTTGCTATTGTCTCTATTATGTCGAATCTTTTCTCTCTATGTCAAATCTTTTCTCTCTATGTAGAATAATCTTGAACTAATAGAGCTAAGGTTAGGCACATTCAATCACAGGTTCGATGGACACAGATCACTATTGTCAGTGTCATGTCGAATCTCCTATGTATATCGAACTGTTGCAACGAAAACGAAAATAAAGCATTTGTTTATGTCGGATCTTTCGGTTTTCGGATTCTGCACATTCATTATCGTTTGTTAAAACGATAACGAAAATACCTGAAATTCAGACGAAAACGAATGCACATGTCTAATGATGAAAGGTCCACCATTCCTACTGTGAAACATGGAGGTGGATTCGCTGATGTTTTGGGGATGTGTGAGCTACAAAGGCACAGAAAATTTGGTCAAAATTGATGGCAAGATGAATGCAGTATGTTATCAAAAAATACTGGAGGAACATTTGCATTCATCAGCCAGGAAGCTGCGCATGGGACGTACTTGGACATTCCAACATGACAATGATCCAAAACACAAGGCCAAGTTGACCTGTCATTGGCTACAGCAGAATAAAGTGAAGGTTCTGGAGTGGCCATCTCAGTCTCCTGACCTCAATATCATTGAGCCACTCTGGGGAGATCCCAAACGTGCCGTTCATGCAAGACAGTCCAAGAATTTACAGGAACTGGAGGCTTTTTGACAAGAGGAATGGGCAGCTTTACCATCTGAAAAGATGAAGAGCCTCATCCACAAATACCACAAAAGACTTCAAGTTGTCATTGATGTAAAAAGAGTAAACCCAGTTGATTGATAATAAATGGCTTCAGCTAAACACTAACCATGATTGAAAGAAAAGTTTTTGTGGTATCATTTATATTATCCAAGAAATCATAAATTCTACCAGGGAATGTAAACGTATGAGCACAACTGTATGTAAATGGTATTGGCACCACACATGTGAGGTATTAACATTAGACTACTTTCACACTGAGGCGCTTTACAGGCGTTACAGCGCTAAAAATAGTGCCTGTAAAGAGCCTCACCTGTCTCTCCAGTGTGAAAACCGGAGGGCTTTCACACTGGAGTGGTGCACTTGCAGGATGGTCAAAAAAGTCCTGCAAGCCGCATCTTTGGAGCGCTGTATACACCGCTCCTAAAGCGACACTGCCCATTGAAATCAATGGGGCAGCACCGCCAAACCGGCAGCAAAGCGGCGATTTGCCAGCGGTATTAACCGTTTTTCGGATGCTAGCGGGGGTTAAAACCGCCCCGCTAGTGGCCGAATAGCGCCGCTAAAACAACGGTAAAGCAGCGCTAAAAATAGCACAGCTTTACTGCCGGAGCCTGCCCGCCCCAGTAGCCTAACAGCGACAGCAATAATTCTAGTGCTAGACCTCCTCTGTAACTCTAAACAGGTAGCCTATAATGGCGTTTAAAACATTACCTATAGAGATTTTTAGTTTGCACATTCTGCTGGAGAGCTTCAGCTTGTGAAAAAGAACAGACTTGTTGGCTAGATCACCAAAAAAAAAATAGAAGAAAGAAAGCCTTAAAAAAAAAAAAAACGAATGCAGCCATCATATCTAAGAATTGCATAATCTGCCATATAATAAATGTTTGCTTTTGGGTTAAATACTGTTTTAACCCAAAATCATACATTCAATCAAATTTACGTACTCTTGATTGATTTCCAAGATAATCAGCTGTGGCCTCATTTTGTTGCTCGCTTCTGATCGATCTAACGCATATGTGTGTTGGAAGAATCAATCATAAGGCAGGTCGATTCAATAATAGTTTTTGTTAGATCACATACATTTATAATTGATTGCATTTTTAGTTAATATTTCCAGTGAATGTGTTATATGTTGCAATGTTCCATATTTTAGTTGATGATGAATCCCTTGTCTGTAATAATTCATAACTAAATCACCAAGAAATCACTATGTGCATGGCCACCTTTATAGAATCTTGTTACTCGCATTATTCAACACATAATCCTGTCCTGCTCTTGAGAATTTTAGATCAAACCCTTAATCGCATACATTAGCCCCCTTTTTCCATCAGCGATATAGTCATAACTAATGAATAGAAAATCCAGGTAAATCCAGGCAGGCATACATGTCTAGGTTCTCATGCTTTTAATAAACATGTCCCAGTAGATTCTCGGAAAAGTGTTTGATCTCCAGATAATTACAGGACAAGACATGAGTGCCGAAATGTAACAAGGCACCTTTGCTCCCAGTGCATTGAGAATACAATAATAAGGCCTCTCCCAAAATGTAAATGCACACGCTCATTTTAGCTAACATGAAATTATTTTCAACATGCCTTGTAGTGTTTGTTTTCTTTGATGCCAAAGTAATTAAAAAAGTCTGATTAGGGCATCAGCCATAGGTCATAGGCATTGTACAGTAAATCTCTGTAATACCTTCTCATTTCTCATGCTTTATCTCTTTAAAAATGCTACAAGTACAGAAAAATACCTGTTGACCTGCCTGAAATCTATCCAGCTCCTTGACTATAAACTCTTTGATGGCCTGTTGGATATAGAGAGAGCCAGCAAAAGCAGAGGGTCAAAAGTCTTGTATCGGTTGCACCTTGGAAACAATTACACAATCGGCATGTTTTAATAAGCAAATTAAGTTGGAGCATGTTAATTAAATTGTTGATATATAGGAGATCTTGCTGTCTAACATCATAGTAGCCCGTTTTCAATGCCCACCCATCTGTGTTCAGCTGTGACCCCATAAACATTTCTCTAAAGCCTAGTACACATGGGCCGAATGTCAGACGAAACTGGCCGGTTCAATAGAAACCGGCCAACATTCGGCCTGTTTGTATGGCAGCCAGCCTGACAGAAGCCTGACGAACAGCCAGCTTTTGCCGAAGGGTTGTGACCGGAAAAGGTCTGCCAACTGACTCCCGATCAGCGCTAATGGCTGAGAGCGCTGACCAGAGTATTTCTCATGCTTTATCTCTTTAAAAAAGTACAGAAAAATACCTGTTGACCTGCCTGAAATCTATCCAGCTCCTTGACTATAAACTCTTTGATGGCCTGTTGGATATAGAGAGAGCCAGCAAAAGCAGAGGGTCAAAAGTCTTGTATCGGTTGCACCTTGGAAACAATTACACAATTGGCATGTTTCAATAGGCAACTTAAGTTGGAGCATGTTAATTAAATTGTTCATATATAGGAGACCTTGCTGTCTAACATCATAGTAGACAGTTTTCAATGCCCACCCATCTGTGTTCAGCTGTGACCCCATAAACATTTCTCTAAAGCCCAGTACACATGGGCCGAATGTCGGACGAAACCGGCCGGGTCAATAAAAAACGGCCAGAATTCGGCCCGTTTGTATGGCAGCCAGCCTGACAGAAGCCTGCCGAACAGCCGGCTTCTGCCGAAGGGTTGTAACCGGAAAAGGTCTGCCAACTGATTCCCGATCAGTGCTAATGGCTGAGAGCGCTGACCGGAGTGTTCTTGTGGGGGGCCGTTCCCCTGTCAGAACACAATAGCACAGCAGGGGAGATTGCTGTACTAACAATGGCTTGTTTGGCCGGCTTCTGTCGAAGGGTCAAGGCCAAAATGGTCTGCCAACCGACTCTCAATCAGCACTCTTAGCCAATGGCTGAGAGCACTGACCGGAGTGCCACACTGTCAGAACACAATAGCACGGTAGGGGAGATCGCTGCACTGACATTGGATTGCTAGTACAGTGGCTCCGATCTGAGCTGGGTTGAACAAAGAAGAACTAGTAGTGTGTACTAGGCTTTAGGATCACCCCATTGTACAGTGTCAGGCTTTGCTTGACCACAGTTCCTCAAACAGTAGGCTAAGTCCCACTGTAGGCATGCAGCCTACCAAAAGACCACACTGTGTATTTTATTTATTGTTGGTGTTTATATAGTGCCAACAATTTACACAGTGCTTTACATATACATTTTTCATTCAGTCCCTGCTCTCAAGGATCTTACAGTCTAAGGTGAAAGCCTTTAAAGTGGTATTAAACCAAATACCCAGTGAAGTGACTGGCCTCAGCTGATACACAGAGATTAAACAAATCCTCCTACATGAGGTTTTACTTGAATATCTGCTGTCTTCCCATTTCTACACCCTTTCAAAAGTGTTAAAAATCTTTCTTCATCTGCCAGCAGTACATAGAGAAGAGGCGGATAGGCTACATTTACACTGTGTGAGAGCTGATTGGAGGAAAGGGACACACACCCTCCACATAGAGGAATGAAGGAACATACAGAGCTGTATTCTCAATAGACAAGCTCAGTGCTTATCTCTCTCTAAGCACCATCCTCGACACAAATTTTTAGCTCACGTTATCTCTTGTGTCGGAGAACCTGTCAGAAGTGACTTTGCTGATAACAGAGGAACAGAGCACCAGAGAGAAAGGACGCTTAGAGCTTTGGAGAGAAACAAGTAAACACTACAGATATATGTGCTTAGGTCAAATTTCATGAATGGGGTTTACAACCACTTTAACTAACATTTATACATACACATACTAGGGTCAATTTTAGGCAGGAGCCAATTAACCTACCAGCATGTCTTTGGAATAAGGGAGAAAACCCATGCAAGCACAAGAAGCGCATGCAAACTCCAGGCAGGTAGTGTCATGGTTGGGCTTCGAACAGATGACCCCAGTGCTGCCAGGCAGAGATGTTATCCATTACGCCACTGTGCTGCCTAGTGCGTCGATTCTGAAAAAAATCAATATTTTAGTGTTTGGGAGATTCTGAAAAGTTAAGCCACCTAGCAAATGCCTTTTTTTTATAACTACTGAAAACTACATTGGCTGTGGTTAGTACTCCTGCCTTGCAGCATCAGGGTCCTGCCAAGACATTACCTGCACTGCAGTTTGCATGTTCTACCTGTGTTTACAGATATGCTTGTAGGTTATTTGACTCCTTTCTAAATTGGCCCCTAATATTTGTATGTATGAACGTGAGTTAGGGACCTTACATTGTAAGCTCCTTCAGGGCAGAGAGTGATGTGAATATACAATATGCTGGGTAAATTGTCAGTTCTACATACAGTATATATATATATATATATATATATATATATATATATATATATATATATATATATATATATATCCTGTAATTAATTTACCACTCTTGTGGAATGACTTTTCAATTATTGTATAAAAAAAAAAGAGTGTGAGAACACCTTAGGGTGGCTGGTAACAATGATAACTCGGGTGGGAACAACGCCAGAAACGTAGGCAAGTGAAAAGCCAGCATCTCAAACCGTGCATTTTAATCACTAAGGCCCCTTTCACACTGGGGCGGTGAGCCGCGGTGACGGTAAAGCAGCGCTATATTTAGCGCTGCTTTACCGTCGTTTTCACCGCGGTTTTCGTCCGCTCGCGGTGCGGTTTTACCCCCCGCGAGCGGCCGAAAAAGGGTTAAACACCCCCCGCAGAGCGCCGCTGTAGCCGCGGTATTGCCGCGGTAACCGCGGTATTGCCGCGGTTTTACCGCGGTCTCCCATTGTAATCAATGGGAAGGAGCGGTATAGAGCGGTGAACACACCGCTCCTATCCCGCTCCAAAGATGCTGCTAGCAGGACTTTTTTTTTTGTCATCCTGCTAGCGCACCGCTCCAGTGTGAAAGCCCGCCGGCTTTCACACTGGAGTTAAAGGGGCCGGATTTTTTCATGCGGTGAACAGGCGCTATTTTTAGCGCTGCACCGCATGAAAAACGCCCCGGTGTGAAAGGGGCCTAATTGGAACAATACTTTTGACTATTATTTCTTTTTTCTTTCTAAGTACATTTTGCACAGATCATGGAATATTTTCAGAGCAGTTTGTCATTCTAATGCTGCTTGCCTCATAATTGTTCTGAGTTCCTTTTTATGGGTCATATGAGGAATTTTGCAGGGCAAAGTTTGTACTATCTCACAAATACTGTCTGTGATACTTTTTTTTTATTTGTTCTAACATCCACATTTTCAGGATGTTAAGGGAGTACCCCCTTCTTCAAAGTCCAAGCCGTACGGAATCACCTCACACGTGGTGGAAGATACTACCTCACTTCTTTTTATAGTCTGATATGTAATAGCAGATTGTTATGCCTACAATTATATCACTTTACAGCTATTATGGCAAGTCTAGTCTACGGCAAGTCTTTCAGAGCTTGTGACTAAAGTTAGGAAAGTTATTTCTTGTTAATAATGAAATCACACTTATCTCACTGTTACTTTTCACAATGCGTAATAATTTTGGATGGCAAAACATATTTTTCATCAGTCGAAATTGTCTTATTTTTCACTTACGTAATACTTTTTTATGTAGGAAATTTTATTCGCCATAGAAAGGTGTCAATGGAAGCAGCAGCAGGGCTTGGGAGTGAGTATGCACGAGTGCCTAATGGGAAGCTGCATCCCATGGGGGCACTGGACAGACAGGAGGAACCAGGAGCGCCGGCGGGGGACCCAAAAAGAGGGGGTTCGG
Organism: Lithobates sylvaticus; assembly: GCA_028564925.1. Lineage (NCBI taxonomy): Eukaryota > Metazoa > Chordata > Amphibia > Anura > Ranidae > Lithobates > Lithobates sylvaticus. The sequence continues at coordinate 33,500,267 of CM053028.1, forward strand.
GGCCGCTTTGTGCAATGGAATTGCACAGAGCAGATAATTATAGACATGCTTGTAATTTATGTTTAATTTTTTTCCTTTACAATTACTACATAGGTCTTTAAAATTTCACATATAGGTAGAGTAACTCTTCCTATATAGTAACTCTTCTTCTTTTTCATTGCAGGTAAATAATGGATTCCAAGTAGAAGCAAGGTGCCATCATTGAGTTTTTGATGAAGAAAGGGTGCAGGCTGTACAACATCCACAGAAGCCTACGGAATGTTCATGGAGTTACCATTGACAAAAGCAATGTGCACAGATGGATAAAGAAGTTTAAATTGTGTCATCTCTATAAACATTCTGTAGCCTTCTATGGATGTTGGACAGCCTGCACCACTTCTTCATCAAGAACTCAATGACAACACATTGCTTCTTCTTGGAATCCATTATTTACCTGCAATGAAAAAGAAGAAGATGAGATACTATAGATGAAGTGTTATGCCGCATGCACATGATCTGATTTTCCGACAACAAATGTTGGATGTGAGCTTGTTGGCGGAAAGTCCGACCATGTGTATGCTCCATCGAACATTTGTTGTTGGACTTTCCGCCAACAAATGTTGGCTAGCAGGTTCTCAAATTTTCCGCCAACAAATTTTTTTTGTCGGACTTTCCGATTGTGTGCTCGGAATCAAGTACGAGCCGGAAGCGATCGGTCTTGTAAAACTAGCGTTCGTATGTCACTACGTTCGTAATTGTTGGCCAACATTTGTGTGACTGTGTGTATGCAAGACAAGTTGGAGCCAACACCCTTCGAAAAAAATCCACGGTTTTGTTGTCAGAAAGTCTGATCGTGTGTACGGGGCATTACTCTACCAACATGTGAAATTTGAATGATCTATGTAAGTTGATAAAAAAAAGTTATGCCCACTTTTGCATTACATTTGGTAAGACACTCGTATTTCAGTCAACCAATACATGGTTTTACCCTAACCCAAACCTCTAGCTTTGTTGATGACTAACACGGTACAACACGCTGCTAGTGGCCTACAGTGAATACAATTGCATTTGAAGCACCCCTATGCACAGTGGTATTCTCAAAATTCTTCCTTTTTCTCACTGTTATATATAGGAATAAAAGCAGTATGCATTGCAGTCCAGGAGATATTTTTCTTTGCTGGACACTTGAGCAGATACATTTCCTGGGGAGTTAAATTGCTTGTTGTTCAATGGCAGGTAGACTAGAACAGCAACACAAAACATATCTTGATAATCCAGAGAGCTTAATGCCTCTTTCACACTGTATCTTATATCATATTATTTTTATCTCTTTTTCCCCAAGCGCAGACATGATTGAAATTTTAATGAAGAAATAAAAAAGATATTGAGAAATCCACCAGGGAGCAGGCAAAGGAAGAAAAATGTTGGCAAAGTACGAGTAATTCTAAGGAATCTGCCACAAATCACTTTATCAGAGGGAAAGATCTGAGATGGGCATTGAAAATAGTTTAAAGGCTTCTAGAGAGAAAGGAGTACATGAGATAATGAGCAAATGTGATCTTTCTTAGCACAACAGGGCCATATAAAGGTTATTAGAATAAGTAAGCAGGTTGACTTATTCCGAACATACCCAAACTGATGTTTTATAGAAGAAACAACAAGGGCAGTCAAGTCAAGGGCATACGATTAGCCACTCCAGATCATATAACTGCTATGAAGTTTATCAGCTTGAGAAGCATTACACCGTCCGCTTGAATCACCTTTTAGATATCAGAAGCATTTAGAACAACAGAAATCTATATTTTGCTCATGTTCCTGTATTAGATGGTTATACAAAAAATATATATTACAGTGTTGGTTATTATTTGAGAAAAGTAAAGGTCTCAGCAGTGGGGTTACATTTGACGTGAGCTTGTGGCCAGATTATAGACATTCTAGTATTTATCCATTCTTAACATGCCGTAAAATGAGCTCACTGACCTCTGTACCTGAAGGAAATGTAGAGTAATTCATCCTCAAACGTCACACCAGAAACACTAAAATTGTTCTCTTAGTGGCTCAACTCACCATGCTCCCCCTTCCCAGCAGGGACTTGGCAGCGCAACTCATCATGCCACCCATTTGCAGCAGTGACTTGGAACCTCATTGCACCCTGTTCCCCCCCTCCATTACATCTCTAATGTAAACACAGAGCAGGTATACAAAGAGGGGGAGAAGGCTGAGCTGAGCTAAAATGAGAATGACCTTAACAATTCCTCACATGGAGTTCAAAGCCCACAATATGGCCATCTTTCTGGCTTTAGGTGCCGGCTAATGGAGCTTGTCAATGCTCCCCACATGGAATAGAACCATTAGCTGGCCGTACTCCAAGGACATCAGCCTTTACAACGCTTTTTTGTTCTAGTACAAGATCACAGAAGGGTCCATCCAGACCAAGCCTCCCTCTGAAATGTTTCACCCAAAGAAAAGTTCTTAATCATAGAGATCTCAATTATTAAAGTAGAACTTTTTTTTACATTTTGGATAGCGCAAGGGAGGGTTATAACCGCTCCCAGGTAAATTTTGGAGATTTCCCTTCACTTCATGTCCCATAGCCAAACAGGAAGTTAGAGAAAAAATCGCCTTAAGTTATATTTTAAGAATTTTTTTGGGGTGAAACATACCAGAGTGAGGCTTGTGTGCTTTTGTCCCTGAAACAATAAAGCTTTGTGAAGGCTAATGTCATTGCTTTGAAACTTAAGGATGAATTGTTTCACAGTGCCCACAGCTACAGAAGTCAGTGAGGACCTGTTTTAAAGCTGTAATATGTAAATAGTTGAATATCCAAAGCCTGCCTATATGTTCACTTTACAAAGAGAACTGGACTGCGCAGCAGCCAGTTATAAACTTTTTCTCTAGTTCTAATTTTCCAAAATGGGCCAAAATCATATTGATGTTTATGGGACAACATAGACTACTTCTTACAGCAGAAAAAAAGCAAGGCTGAAAAAACTGTTGAATTTACACCCACGGCAATACAAATCAATACACAAACAAATGCACACACTGATGTAAGGCTTTTTATTCTACTATTCCAAAAACGTCAAGCTCAGTAGCTCGGAAAAGCACTTTATCTAAACAAAAAACATGACCATGTTTTCGATAATCCAGGCTGTATTGAATATGATTTTGAGACATTTTGTGTTAGCTTTTCCAGTTAAGCACATCACAGATAAGCCCGAAAACATTATAAAAAAAAAAAAAAAAATGTGCCATGACAGAGATCAAGGAAATAATTTAAAAGAGAATGGTATTATAAAGGTACTATGGTGGTCTTCTCTCTTTAACTCAGAGATAAAGTATTTTCTTCTTTTACTTACATCATAGATAAATGTTTTACTTAATAGTTTAATGAGATTCAAACAAATATTAGCTTTATTAGTCATTTATATAATTCACTGAATTCTTACATTGGATTTTAATAATTCAAAAATGATATTAGTACTTTCAGCTAGGTAAAAGCAGAAAGATTAAATCCCAAATTAAATTTTTAAAGACTGTGTTAATTTTACTTTCTATATTAAGACTGTGCAATAAATTGAAGTATCGACTTCCAGTAGCTTCTTTGTTCACCAAAGAGTGATGGAGATTGCATATAACAGATTAAGGGTTAACATTTGACAATCAGGTATGAAGGATTGCCCTGCGAGAACAGCAACCATCAGATACAGGAAAATCCCACCCAACTTTTACTTTTTTCTGCTGATAGTGCACAGATAAGCCATTGCACCATACTACCTGCTGAGAGATAGCCTAGCCAGAACCATGTATCTATTTCAGCACACTAGAAGCAGAACTTGACAGAATGTTATATCTTGATACAGTGCATGCTCACATGATGCTTGGGCTTATGGGGTAAAAAATGTGGGTGGGCTTATACTGTATTAGAAACAGGAGATTCTTTGCTTGTAAAGAGAAGGATGGGAATTGAAAAAAAAAAATAAACATTTATACTCACCTAGATGGACACAGCATCCATCTGATGCTGCATCTGTCCCTATGAACGATGGCTCAGCTTTCAGTCTTCAGTGAGCAGAAAGCCAGTGATTGTCAGTCTCCCGGTGGCTTCCTGAGAGGCTGAGCTAGCTGCCGGGCCAGGCATTTGGGCAGATCCCGACATTAAAGTCAGGATCATCCCAAAGCCTGGACCGGCTAAATGACGTCAGCCAACAGTGAACTTTAGCCCACTCTTGGCTAAAAATGGGCCACAGAAGAAGTAGGCCCAAGAGACCTTTGGCCCTACTATTCCTTTAAAGGAGTTGATTTATTAAAGACGAGTGTTCATCTTACAAGGGAATTTTCTCTGTGCGTAGTAAATGTGGTCAAAATTCAGATAAATTGTATGTTGGCTGTATGTTGGCTTGCGCATGACTGGAAGCATGACTGGAAGATGCGAGTCGGCAAATACTCACCTCATTCTAATCCTCTTGCACAGTAAAAATTCCCTTGCATATCGAACAGCCTTTTTCCTTTAGCAAATCAAAAATAATTTGTTAGTCTACCCAAGAGGTGATATTTTGGTAATATGATAATAATAATTGAAGCCAGGTGGCTTGTGCTGGCCCGTGACGTCTTGGATACTCCAACACCAAGATTTCCCTCCCATAATTCCTGAATTCACCATCTGTGTTTTTTTGTTTAATACTTTCTGATTAGTTTTGTTATATACAGTAGTTATATAGACCATAACATTGAATAAAATACAAAAAGACCACTACATCTTGTTGTATTGTCCATAATATTAAACACATTAAATAATCTGCTCATTATGAGGTAGAGGGGAGTTCATTCATGATGGTATACCGACTTGGGAACCCAAGTGGAGACATTTCACCAATAAGGTCTCTAAGATATGTAAATGAAACCTCTGAGGCAGTTTAAAAGTAAACTCCAGGCACAAAAGCTTTTATTTTAATATTTTCCTCAGTAGCTGCAAAGGAAATGCAGGTAAATCCACTTCATGGGCACCAAATATTTCCTTAAACCCAGCAATTACCTTGTATATGTAGTAGTGACATCATTACACACGGTCACACCAAATTTTGCGTGTCGGAATTGCATACACACGATTGAAAAATCTAATAGAAAGGTTTTCCGTCTTAAAAATTAAGAACAGGTTCTCAATCTAAAGTCCGTCGGAAATGCTGACAGAAAAAGACCGATGGGCATACACACGGTAGTAAAATCCGATGAAAAGCTCCCTTCGGACTGTTTCCATCGGAAATTCCGACCGTGTGTACACCGCATAAGTATCAGTTCCTTATTACCTCCCCGTCTATTTTTAGAAATGCCATCTATTACCATACATCTGAATTGCGACACTGTATGTCCCTTTTCATGGAAATGTCTAGCCATGGGAAGTTTATCCAACTTATCCCTGATTGAATACTTGTGCCTGGCTATACGGTCTTTCATTTTCTGTGTGGTCTCCCCTACATAAAGGAGACCACAGGGACATTTGATAATGTACACCACATAAGACGATTGGCAGGTATAATGATCTCTGATCGTCATATCATAACCTTTTTGGGGATGAGAGAAGCATTTACCTTTGATCATACTTGTACACACATATATATATATGTATATCTAAAAAAGATACAATTTTATTATAATTCATTTTGTGCATAAAATAATAATTTCCCATAATATTAAATAGCATTAAGGTTATTATTATTGCTAATAAACTTCTATTTAATTGGCAGGTATAAGGATCTCTGATCGTCATATCATAACCTTTTTGGGGATGAGAGAAGCATTTACCGCTGATCATACTTGTACACACACATATATATATATATATATATATATATATATATATATATATATATATATATATATATATATATATATATATATATATATATATATATATATATATATATATATATATTTATATATATATATATATATATATATATATATATATATATATAAAGTATATACAATTTTATTATAATTAATTTTGTGCATAAAATAATAATTTCCCATAATACTAAATATCATTAAGGTTATTATTATTGCTAATACACTTCTATTAAATATTACTATATTATGATGATTATTATTATTATTATTATCATAAATTTTGTGCACAAAACAACATTTTTTCCATAATATAAAATATCATTAAGGTTATTATTATTGCTAATACATTTCTTTTTAATATTATTATATTATGATGATTATTATTATTATTATCATAAATTTTGCGCACAAAACAATCATTTTTCCATAATATAAAATATCATTAAGGTTATTATTATTGCCACTAATTGCTACATTTACCTAAAACATTGCTCCTTAGTAGTGTATGACTAGGTTAGCTGCTCTCCTGTCGCTTTTCCCTTGATTTTGGCATACTTTATGTTTTGATCGATAACAGTATTGTCACAGTTGACACTGTAGGCTGCTACAAATTCGGCCGGGGGACCCCATCAAAATTTTGTCACAGGAAACAAAATATGTAATGTCATTCTCGAGATAGGTTTGCTTTCATGAAATGAGTGCAATATGTATTCATCCCCTATATAGATTTTTTTATTGACTGACAATACATAAATAAGATTGGTGTATCTGGAGATTTTTCGATTGGGAGAATCGAGGGTTGATAAATAGAGATCACAGCAATCTAGTGGCACTGTACGCTTGTAAGTACTTTGCTTTCCCAGCTCTTCTGCTTCATAAAGGTCAGGAAACATCACTAACACACACACACACAAAAAGATGCTCGCACAAGGAGAGAATAATAGATGCTGAGTGAGTCTGTAGGAAAAGCCAAAGAAAAGGTTAGGTGGCCCGGAAAGTAAATACAAAGCAGTAGGTCATACATCAAGTAAAAATCTTATGGCATGTCCTCTCAATACCCTGCTAGTATTCCGCTTTGAAAAGACAGTTGCTAACAAAATGCAGACTGTAGATGTTCAGGGTGAGCATTTTAAAAATGATTATTTTATTAACTTAAAAATAATGGCATTAAATGAGGAAGGAAACCTGTCCTTAGAGAATTATGAAGGCTGTCAAGCTGTCATTGCTGACCTCCTTCTGCAAATGCTGATCTTTTGGCAATTTCTGTTTTATAGACCTAAGACAAGCAGGCAGCCAGGGAAGTCAGAAATCCTGCTTTGCATGCTTGTTCTGCTCATGGCTCAAAAAATGCTTAGCCAATAGGGAAAGAATGACTTTCGGGCATGCTGCTCCCATTGGTCAACAGTGGGAGTTTACATACACTATTTAAAGTGGAAGTCCACCCTAATACTAAAAATTTCTAAATATACAGGCATCCACAATATAATGCCGCGTACACACTAAGGGACTATCCCGCGGGATTATCCGCTGGACTCGAGTCCACCGGACAATCCCCTCGTGTGTGGGCCTTCGACTGACTTTTTTTCCCAAAAGTCCGGCGGACTAGGTTTTAAGTTTTGTTTTAAAATTATCCGGCGGACAATACGGCCGTTTGTAGTATGGTTCGGCGGACCAAAAAGGACGCATGCTCAGTAGCAAGTATTTTTCTAGTATTTTTCGTTTTCTAGTCCCGTCGTACGTGCTGTATGTCATCGCGTGAACCGCCGGACTTTTAGCGTGATCGTGTGTGGTCAAGTCCGTTTGCGTTCAAGTCCGCCGAAGCCCAGCTGGAAAGTCCGGCGGATTGTCCGCTGGACTAGGTCCGGCGGATAAAGTCCCTTAATGTGTACGCGGCATAAGACCAACCAATTTAGTCCTGTAAAGAAGAAATTGCTATAAATACCTTTGTTTAAGCCGATACAGGTAATGAAAAAAAAAAATGCCAATTTGTAATACAATTTACCAGGCTTTGCATCTCAACCTCATTACAACCTAACACTTAGGGCCCCAGTTATAACGCAGTGGTTAGGTCTTAACACAACCACATGGCAGCTTTGAAAGCTGAGCCTACAATTTTAATAGGCTCAGCATCAGTGAGCTGACTGCTCATTAAATTGGGGTCAGTGGGAAGAATGTTTCTTACATCAGTGGTCAGTGGGAAGAATGATCCCTACCTTAGAGATCAGTGGGAAGAATGCTCATTGCATTGGGGTCAGTGGGAAGAATGCTCCTTAGGCTGGTGGTCAGTGGGAAGAATGCTACTTAGGTTGGTGGTCAGTGGGAAGAATGATCCCTACATTGGTGGTCAGTGGGAAGAATACTCCTTACATTGGTGGTCAGTGGGAAGAATGCTCCTTAAATTGGTGGTCAGTGGAAAGAATGCTCTTTGGGTTGGTGGTCAGTGGGAAGAATGATCCCTACATTTGTGGTCAGTGGAATAATGTCCCTTTTGCAGATTGGTAGAAAGATCATTTGCACATTAAATCATATAGGCAGTTCTAACTCCCGGGGCGGCCATGTTTGTCACATGAGTCAGAAAAAGTGGCCACCTCAGGTGACCGTTGCTTCTGGGTCAGCAAAATAGCACATTGTGATTTTGCCGCGATTGCTGCACGATGTATCGCCTGCCAATCGTTGCAAAATTGCACCACGATTGGGGTGCCATTAATAAGTAAAGGCATCGCAATTGCATCCTGCATTTTACCGTGATTCTGAATTGTGGGCAGATTTGCAGCGATTGCGCTCATGATTCCAAATGCCTAGGTGTGAATGGAGTCTTAATCCCTTGTCTACCAAGGTTTGTTTATAAATGACATGGTAAACAAGGCATTACTACTAATGGCTGTTGCTGTCGCCTTGTGATAGCAATAAGGGCAGCACAGTGGTGTAGTGGTTAGCACTTTCACCTAGCAGTAATAGGGTCGCTGGTTCAAATCCCAACCACGACACCTTCTGCCTGGAGTTTGCATGTTCTCCCTGTGCCTGCGTGCGTTTCCTCCAGGTTCTCCGGTTTCCTCCCACACTCCAAAGACATGCTGGTAGGTTAATTAGATCCTGTCGATAAAATTGGCCAAATATGTGTATGTGTTTGTAAGTGTGTCGGGACCCCACAGGGCAAGGACCGCACTATACCACAGATGGACACCAGTGGCAAAAAGTGCCCTGAGGCGATTCAGTTCGCATAGGTTGCGCTATACAAGACATTCATTCATTCATTCAATAAAATTAAATGAAAAATAGGTTAAAGTTAAAAAGTGTAAAAAAAATAAATAGAATGTATTGCAACAAAAAATAACAGAAACATTAAAAGCAGCCCCCACAAATTAATTTTAATACTAATTTCAGTGTATTTTTCCCTGAAAATATGCATTTAATAAGTAGTTGCACAAATATTGTGCTCCAAAAAAAACAGAAACTGCCTTAGCTTTATGGTACATGGTCTCTGAGAAAATATATAATTGTTTGAGGGTTTAAGGTAGTATCCAGCAAAAAAAAAAAATGCTAATTTTTCCATTTGTGTGAAAAACATAACAAAAAAAAAGTGGTTAAGCAGAATAAAAAAAAACATGTTTATTTATTGGGTTCCTAAAATTGTATTTAAAACATTCCATGCAATAAAACATACAATACAATATAGGGAATAATGTACCTCCTAACTGTTCAGTCAGGCTGATATAAAATATTTTGTTGGAAGGTTATATATGAAAATATTATTTAAAAATAATGCATAATAAGTTTTTATACAACCCTATTATTATTTAGTTATTTGGCACTGCTAAGCTACTTATTATCGTATATAAAGTAACAGAAAAAAAACTGAAAAAAAAAAAATCAGCATTTTTCAGGGTCTTTCTGCGATAAATATAAAACATGCATTTTCTTTTCTTGACGGTTGCTTACCACTCTGTAATTTTCAATTTTTAATGCTTGGGTAATTCTATGTATATTATCACAGACATTTTACCATCTCTTTTACAACATATACATGGTAGGTTTTCAATTCAGTATTCATCTACCTGATCTACAAATACATGAGAAAAGAAAGAATAGCTCAGAAAGACAATATCAATTCCTATTTTTCTGATGGGATATAAGACCCAAAGTCAGGGTTTAAAGTGGCGAGCCTTCCCTTTTGTTAGAGATTTTTTTCATTTTAATTTGTCACTTTTCTTTGTGGATGAAGCAGCTGGAAGAGAAGATTACCCAACGTAGTGGTGATTCGTGTGGAGTTCCACAATTACACACCGCTGTGAGCCTTCCATCGCCGTCCTCATGATCCGTCGTCTTTTGCAGCTTCTATCTGGAGATTACTCTGTTCTATGATAGTAACAATTCCAAGTGCAGATTTGTCAGAAAAAGGTTTCATCTGAACACTTTGAAGCCTTGTTGTTTATTTGGCTTCCATCAGATGAGGCGTAAGTGGAACAACATGGCCGCCTTTTTTCTTTGTTCGCTGTGAAAGTTGTACAGTTCCTGGGGACCTGATATGATGTCCGCTACAAAAAATGTGTTGTATTATAGTTAGCGCTGGGGTATCATACATTAAATATAATGCAGCTTGCATTACTTACTGTTTTCAGCTTCCTCGCTATTTAAAAGAAATATAAAACACAGAAAAAAATGTTTTCGGGCGTTCATGCACTACATTAATCACTTGCTGGCCGCCCTATAATTTTACTGCTGCAGGGTGGCAGCTCTGCACCAGATCACATTTAGATATATGTGATTCTGCACCTCTGCCTGCAGGGGGCGCACGCGCGTGCCCCCGGCAGGCAGCTTCTGCTGTGATTATTGTTAAAGGGGTTGTAAAGGTAAAAAAAAATTCACCTTAATGCAGTCTGCATTAAGGTGAAAAAACATCTGACAATACTCGCCCCCCCCCCCAGCCCTCTGTTTTACTTACCTGACCCCTCGAAAGTCCCGTGCTCACCCCCGACATCCTCTTTGCCGCTCACCCTGGCCGTTGATTGGCTAGAGTGGATGGATTTAAAGCAACGCAGCCATTGGCTTGTGCTGCTGTCAATCACATCCAATGACGCGACGCGCTGGGGGGCGGGGCCGAGTAATACAGCGAGCCGCTATAGCCACCGGCTGTATCACGGGAGCGCGCCCGCAAGTACTCCACGCCATGCGAGGGAGCTTGCATTAATGTAAGCAGTACTTGCGGGGGGAGCTGAGACAGCCGCCGAGGGACCCCGGAAAACCAGGTTCGGGGCCACTCTGTGCAAAACAGCTGCACAGTGGAGGTAAGTATAACATGTTTGTTATTTAAAAAAAAAAAAAAATCTCCTTTACAACCCCTTTAAGTTAAGTTAAGAGTGTTAAGTTAGAATTAACAATACATTGTTGATGTTAATTATTTTTTTCTAGTACTAGTTTTTGACCTAAAACAGAAATGGAAGTCTTGGCTATTTATGTACTGTATTATATTGTAATTTAGTTAAAAAAAAACTGTGTGTAAAATGTTGCCCTATTTTTTTTTAACAAACCATTTTAGAATGTCTTAGTATATAGGTTTGGGGTCTCACAATTGACTTTGCTCAGACTTCATCAAGACCTGTCTTATTAATGTGAAGATAAAGTAAGCAACAGATGGCACCCTAAGATGACTTTGTGTTGCCAGTATTTCTTTCAAGGATCATGGAAGAACTAGACAAGGACAGGTGAACCTCCCTCCTCACTACAACTCCTAGGGGTTGATTTACTAAAACTGGAGAGTGCAAAATCTGTTGCAGCTCTGCATAGGAACCAATCAGCTTCCAGGTTTTATTTTTTTTCAAACTTTTTTGACCAAGCTAAAGTTAGAAGCTGATTGGCTACCATTGCACAGCTGTAACTAGATTTTGCACTCTCCGGTTTTAGTAAATCAACCCCCTAATATCTTTCATTCCTATAAAAGAGTTCCATCGAATCTTCTAACCCAACCAAACTCAAGCAAGCGTCTTAGCAACAACATTTACAGGTGTCATTAACTTAGCACTATGGTTTTAATGTAGCAGATGAACCTATAGATGTTAACAATTAGCGGAAGTACAGGTTGTACATGTATTGCTTTCTCTAGTTTTAGGTTTATTCTCCTGGAAAAAAAACATGCAGTCCTTAATACGTTGTAATTAAGATTCAGATTTCTTTGGCGCCTTAACCGTTGAGCATTCCCAGTTTCTAACACAGCCTGGCTTACTGGCGTTTTAAGTAATTTAAACACTTATTTCCTCCACCCCCATAGCTTATGGTCCCTAATACTGCTAAAATATCATCATTTGCATATGTTGTTAGCATTTTTGGTGTTATATAACAGCATGTGTGGAACAAGGGAATGGGTATTAGTCATTAAAAATATAATTTGATATATTTTGGCTTACCATGTATTCATATATATATTGAGTTTGAGTTGCATATCCCAAGGTTACCAAAAAGTCATGACTTCCCTTTCCTTTACTTATTGCTTTCCCATTGGGCCACAGTTTTCCCAGAAATAGCATTGATTTACTAAAAGTAAATAGACCGTTCACTTTGCACTTGAATGGTGGATGGGTGGACAAAGGTTGGCATCCTCCATTCATAAAGTATTTTTCATTGATGGAAGCTATAGTACAACTTCTATGCATGGAGGGGAAGCATAAAGGGCGGGCATAGTTGGGCCTCTGGCTTATACAGCTCATATAATCTTTTGCAGCACCAGAAGCTTACTGGTGTGGAGGTGTGGGGGGAAGATGATGGAAGATTTCAAGTAGGATACCTGGCACCAGCACAAGGAACTTGCACATCTTATTAAATGGAAGTATCATCCCATGTCTTGATTTAAAAAAAATATTAACCTAACCTAAATTCTAATTCTAATTTTTGATATGTGTTATTCATTTTTGTTAGTGTACGTTGTATTTGGAGCTCATTGTATACTCAAATGCTCATGTGTCAAACACAAGGCCCGCAAGCCGAATCAGGCCCGCCAGGCCATTTCATGTGGCCCTCACACCTCTCCTGCAGCTGCGGCAACACCCCCGTTTCTGCCCCCACCTTGTTTCAGCAGTTGACAGCAGAGAGAAGGATAGCACTCATCTGCCAGATCCTGCACTTCTCCGTGTAGCGGCGGGACCCCATGGGGTAAAGGACCGCGATATACCGCAGACAAACACTGGCGGAAAATCACCCTAAGGCGATTCAGTTCGCATAGGTAGCACTATACAAGTCACTCATTCATTCATTCATCTCTTCCCAGTCTCAGCGTCCGGCAACAGAGAGGAGGACTCCTCCTATGGATCCTGCAACTCCCTGTGTAACCACAGCACCCCCTCATCTCCCCTGGTCTCAGAATTCAGCAGACTCTGGCAGCTGCCTCCAGCCCTTGCCGCTTGCCAGCTCTGCCCCCAGCTTCTTTCTGGCATCAGTACAAGATAAGGGGGGTGCACTGTTATGTAAGGGAGGCTGGGGGGATCTTGCCTCTGATGGAAGGGGGTGGCATGCTCTAGACATCTAGTCTTGCAGATAAATCTTTGAAGGCGACCATAATGCTGATGCTGCCTACACTGAAATTGGGCTTTACATCCATGCTTAAATGGATACATGTAAACCTTCTCTTGGACTAATCGTGAAAGGGAGACAAGATTTTTAGCACTGCAGCAGCCATAGGGGTTGATTTACTAAAGGGCAAATAGATCCCTTTGTAAGGGAGTTATCCCCAGAGGTACTGAATGAGGTGAAACTCTGCTGACTTTGATCATCCAATCATGTGCAAGCAAAAATGCTTTTTTTTATTTTTTACATGTGATTGGGTATTCTTTTGCAAAGTGAAAATTTACCATATTCACTAAGCTCTTTGACGAAATCCTTTGCAAAGTGCAACTGCCCATGCAAAGTGAACAGACTATTTGCCTTTAGTAAATCAACCCAGAGTTCGTATTTCTCAGGAGTGCCGGGTTTGTGTGTGATTGCTGATAACTGCCTATTTTTGACTATTCAGATTTTGTTAATTTTCCTGAGCAAAACAACCAAGAAACACGTACACACAGCAAGGCCGGTGCTTGTAAGATTCATCTACAATCAATGTGATTTGTTCATGAACCTGTCAAAGGTGCAGCTCTGCAGCTAATATCGAAAATGTATTCAAGTATCACATTTCATTAAAAGTGGATCCTATCACATCGATAAATTCCTGTTACGCATGGCAGCCATTCGTTGCTATACATTATTTAAGTATCCAAAAGCATTAAAATTAATGAAAAATAGTACATTCTAAAAGCAAATCAGCACACTTGATGTTCATTCATGTATGAGGGTTGTGCCATTCTAATTGCCTTGGTAAAACTCTATGTCATAGCTTGATGATATACAGTATATATTATAAAAATTCTATCAATTTCTGAGTGTGTGAAAGCTTGGCAAAATTAAGGTAATGATATCCTAAAATGATACCGTAATTGGCAAAGAAATTAAAAAGCAGAGGTAAGCATATTTCAGTCATAGAGGGACAAGCTGTCACGGAGATACTGGGTGGTTGACAAAGGGGAATTATTGTGATCTTTTAGACTGATAAAGCTATCAGGACAAAGCTAAAGGACATTTTTGGTGGTCCCTGGCCTGTACCGTATCTATAGCAACTGGTTGCTGGTGATGGCCAGCAGATGTGATGAGTTAGAGGAGGAGATGACTGTGCACGATAGTGGTTGCTGACTATGGGGTTGATTTACAACATACAAGGCCATCCACGACATCATCCCCAGCTACATTACCAACCTCATCTGCAGATATCGCCCAAATTGTCCTCTCCGCTCCTCCCAAGACCTCCTGCTCTCTAGCTCCCTTGTTACCTCCTCCCATGCTCGTCTCCAAGACTTCTCCAGAGCTTCTCCCATCCTCTAAAATTCCCTGCACCAGTGTGTCCAATCAGTCCCTACTGGGACTTTTAGGTGACCCCTTAAAACTCACTTATTCAGGGAAGCCTACCCCACTTCCACCTCCACCTCCACCTAAGAACTCTACCCAATCCTCCTTCGTCAGATAACCCCCCCTCCCCGCAGCTATTACATTTTGTACCACCTCCCCCTCCCTTTAGATTGTAAGCTCAACAAGCAGGACCCTCCTGTCCCTTCTGTAATGAACTGTATTGTAATTGTATTATCCCCCCCTCTACTTTGTAGAGTGCTGTGCAAACTGTTGGCGCTATATAAATCCGGTATAATAATTTACTAAAACTGGAGAGTGCAAAATGTGGTGCAGCTGTGCATGGTAGCCAATCAGCTTCTAACTTCAGCTTGTTTAATACATTTTTGCCCATAAGGCCCGGTTCACACTGGTGTGACATACGCGCTGACTTTGGGAGCACATGTCGCATGACGTGTACAAATCAATGGTTCCCTATGAGAGCCAACTTAGGCCCCTTTCACACTATACGACTTGTCCCACGAATTGGGACTGCAAAGTAGCATGACAAGTCGTTCCCCATGATTTCTAATGACAGCCATTCATATTAGTATGACTTCAAGTCGTTCCGACTTCAAAGTAGTCCCTGCACTACTTTGGTCCAATTTTGATGCCACTTACACAGGCATTCCTTGAAATCGCGGCAAAAAATTGCGGGAAAATCGCTGTAAAATTGCGCGACTTTGAAGTCGCACAAGTGTGAAAGGGGCCTTAACTGGTCTGACACAAATCGGTCCGACTTTAGAAAAGGTTCCCGCACTACTTTGGCCTGACTCTGGTCAGTTTTCAGCCCATTCAATATCATTGAAGTAAGATCGAATTTGGATCCTTCTCCTAACCATCCGACTTGTGACATCGGACATGGGGATTACAGAAGCAGGAAAATAAAATTTATGTCACACTGGGATTGTTTTGATTGATCAAAGGACAAGTTGGACTATCTCAAAGCCAGAGCAAAATCTTATCCTGATCATTCAAGTCAGATGGAAGTAGGACCGATGTCGTAGGGCAAAGTAGGATGACAGGCGTACAAAAGTCGTGTCATACCATTGTGAACCCTGGCCTAAAACCTGGCAGCTGATTGGTTTCTATGCAGAGCTGCACCAAACTTTTCAAACTCCAGTTTTAGTAAATCTCCCCCATCATTACAATTAGACCTCTTTTACATGGGTGACAGGTGGCGGCGGGGTGGAAAAAACAGGCAGTTGATTCGCAGGTTCACAACCCCCCCCCATCGTTTGCCAAAAGTGCAAAATCAAACCAAAGCAGACTGTTTACATGCAAATTTAATATGGCATGTTGCGTTGACAGTCCTAATTGCCTGTCAAACTTCAAGTAAATGGGGCTACACTATAACCGCAAGCCAAAAAAAAAAAACATTTCTAATATGACACACGGAGCCAGTATCCTGGCCTTTGTGACATATTTTGTCTATTGCATAACATTTCCATTGACGTTAGGTCCTTTCTCTGTGTATTTTGTACACAACGTTCTTTGAACTATATGACAGGTTGTGGATATGACCTTTTCAGTAAAGATTTGAATTTCAAACCCTTTAAAGATGGACAGAAGAGCGATTGATTGATCATCAGTCCAAGAAAACATCAACACTATTCTGTTTTATCTTTTCTTTATTTTTATTTTTTTATGGAGGCACATGGTAATTGTAAATGCGAAATGTAATTAAAAAAGTAAATTCATTAATCAAGAGGCGTTTGCAGCACATTACAAAGCAGGTGTTTGATTGTCCACCGAGATATTTCAGTGCATTAAAAGTACCCAACAGCTCTCAGTTGGAGGGCAGTTAAATGCATTATCAGTCTCATTTTACAGCTTACAAGTGTTGTATTTTGTGAGAGCCCGGCCATTTTAATGAATAATGGGTAATGTAATATAAACAATGTTAATGTGCCGGCAGAACACATTTTTCATATCCTGACAACCTCTGGGTTTTTAATTCACAGCTAGAAAATGAGAAATTTAAAATGAGACAGAAACATAACCATGTATGTGTTTGTGTGCGTGTGCGCGTGCGTGCATGTGTGCGTGTCTGTATTTGTATGCAATAGGTCTGACAACAGACATGCTTGGTAATAACTGACAGCAGTGAAAGAGGCTGGGTCATCAGCCCATAGTTTAAAGGGAAAACACAGTATGTTTTCAGTGAGCACATAATTATAATGTGCTATTATTACAGTATTTACTTAAAATTATGTATGCATGTTTTAAATATGATTCTTGCCAGTTAGGCACTAAAAGGAGCAGTTTGCATTTAATCTGCCTCCATCCTTAAAGGAGTGTACTTATCTCAACCACTCATGGACCGCCCACCATAGATATACTGCGGCAGGACGGCCGTTCTGTGCTGGATCACGTGCCTAATAGACATGTGTATTGGTTTTCGTCCGAATGCATTTTCGTCCGAATTTCGGGTATTTTCGTTATCGTTTTAACAAACGATAACGAACGTGCAGAATCCGAGATCCGACATAAACAAATGCTTTATTTGTGTTTTTGTTGTGACAACAGTTCGATGTAGATAGGAGATTCGACATGACGCTGACAATATCGATCTGTGTCCATCGAACCTGTGGTCGAATGTGCCTAACCTTAGCTCTATAAGTCCAAGATTATTCTACATAGAGAGAAAAGATTCGACATTATAGAGACAATAGCAAAAAAGGTTGAATGTGCCCAACCTAACTCTATTAGTCCAAGATTATTCGACATAGAGAGAAAAGATTCGACATGAAGATTCGATGAAGCAGTCGGCTCTGCCCATAGGCTATAGAAGATTTCTAATGTTGGTTGACTAGTAATAATAATTAATAAATATAATTATTACTAGTATCACACAACATTAGAATTCTACTATAGCTTTTAGGCAGAACATTTGACCGGAAATGTACGATTGCGGCGTCGTACAGTTTAGCTGCTCCATTGAATCTTCTTAGAACATTCGACAGACACCATAAGTCTTCAATGACAGATTCAACCTTAATTATTTTGGATTTTCGGACGAATGCATTTTTTAACGAAACAAAATAAATAAAAACAAATTTCAGGAGTAACTAAATAAATGTATTTTATGGACAAAACGAAATTCCAAAATGAAATATTTCAGTGTGCACATGTCTAGTACCTAATATGTAATCCAGCACTTCTGGGTTGGGGCCGCACAGGTGCGCCGCCGCCGGCATGCTGCCGCTGTGATTATTCACAGCGGGAGCAGACCAGCAGGTACCGCAAACCTGATGTCCACCGGCACCTCCAAATTGTTCGTTACACAGGCAGAATGGCAGTCTGACTATGTAAACAAGGCAGATTGCCGTTCTGTCAGTGGGGAAGGCATTGATCCTGTGTTCCTGCAAAGCAGAGACACAGATCTATGCCTTCCACTAGTACAATCACCTCCCACAGTTTAGTAAAACACCAGCTAGAAAAAAATGTAACCCTTTGACCTTCCCTGATGTTAACACCTTCCCAGTCAGTGTCATTAGTACAGTAACAGTGCATATTTTTATCACTGATCACTTTAGTGTCGCTGGTCCCCAAAAAGTGTCAAAAGTGTCAGTTAGTGTCCTGACTGTCCGCCGTGAATATCGCAGTCCCGCTATAAGTCGCTGATTGCCGCCATTACTAGTAAAAAAATAAAAAGACAATAAAAATATCCCATAGTTTTCAGGCTGTACGCGATCCTGCACTTCCGAGTCTGGGGCGCACACCTGTGCCACTGGTGACCCACTCCCGCTGTGATTTAACACAGAAGGAGCCAATCAGCGGATCTGGCAGACACAATGTCGGCCAAGACCCACCGATTGTTTGGGACACAGGCAGAACGGTGGTCTGCCTATGTAAACAATGCAGATCGCCGTTCTGTAAGAAGGGAAGGTTGTGATATTCCTACAAAGCATGGATACAGATCTTTGCCTTGCCATAGTACAAGCCCCTCCCACAAAATTGTTAAGCACTCCCATGGCACACATATAACCCTTTAATTGTCCCTGATGTTAACCCCTTCCCTGCCAGTTTCATTAGTACAGTAATAGTGTATATTTTTAGCACTGATCACTTTAGCGTCACTGGTCTTCAAAAAGTGTCAAAAGTGTCAGTTAGTGTCCTGACTGTCCGCCGTAAATATCGCAGTCCCGCTATAAGTCGCTGATTGCCACCATTACTAGTAAAAAAATTCAAATGCCATAGAAATATCTCATAGATTTTAGACGCTATAACTTTTGCGCAAACCAATCAATATACGCTTATTGGGATTTTTTTTTTTTTTTTTAAACAAAAATATGTAGCAGAATACAAATTGGCCTAAATTTATGAAGACATTTGCTTATTTTTTATTTTTTTATTGGATATGTTTTATAGCAGAAAGTAAAAAATATTAGTTTTTTAAAAAAAATTGGTTGTTATTTTGTTTATAGTGCAAAAAATTAAAAAACGCAGAGGTGATCAAATACCATCAAAAGGAAGCTTTATTTGTGGGGAAAAAGGACATACATTACTTGGGTACAGTGTCGCACACTGTTGTAAAGTGAACAAAGTGAACCTTCACCACATTCACTAAGCTCTGGGGCAAATTTACTTGCAAAATTATATTTCCTTTGTAAAGTGAACAACCCCATGGTCTCATACAGTCCTACAGTTATTGCTGAAGTCCCGTATTTTAGGGGGATATATATTTTAATAGATCCGTGTTAGGTGTATAGTGCCATGTTTTAAGGGGTTAAAATTCAGTGCTGCAACTAACCTCATTACATAGGTGCTTCTTTAGCTGTATGCCAGTCTGTTTTGTGGTAGGTGGATGTCTTTATATCATTTCGAACTATTTGCATGCTAACCAGGCTAGTTTCTCCTTTTGTGATTCATTTTCCGTAAGCTGTTTCCTAAAAGGCAATAATTCATTATTTTATTTCTGCTATCAGTGCCTCTGCAAAAAAGGTGACTTAGCCAAAGAAATTCAACTTAATTATGTTCAAGGAGAGCATGGCTTGAGGACATTGGCAGTGAGCTCCTATTAATGCAACTGTAGGTCACATTGTTTTCTTCAGGTAAAAGTATTTTCTCCTCCGAGAAAGGAATTTTTCACATATAAAATTGAGTAGGGAAGTCTTAAAGGCCTAAATTATGTCCGCACCGTAACGGCTTTGTTTGTTGCTTGGTAGGGAGGCTAAAAGCCTTTCCCTCTCACAAGGTCAGTCAATGAGAACGTCACTTTCCAGGAAAGTTAAGCCAGTACAGTTTCTTAGGAAAAAACCCTCACATTTGAATCTACAAACTTTGCCAGTGTGGTCTATAATTACAGTCGCTTTTTCTTCTTCATTAATAATCATTATGGACTCAAGGACTATGTAATTAGCAGGAATTAGCTGCATTGTTTATTGATTGCCTGGCTAAAAGGCAAATATGTGATTTTCTTGAAAGACTGTCAATAACGTATAGAAACATGAAAGCTTTGCTTCTATACTGGAAAAATGGTTTAGGGGCAGGTACACTTTGACCAATGTCTGCCCTTTGGAAACAATGCATTGCTCTTTAATGTATAGAACATCACTTTAATGTTGCCTATTTTACGAACCCATCCATACATCCAAAGCCATCCCTTCCAACCTTTTCATTTTAAATTATAATTCCAGCCAAAATCTTTATTTATTTTTTATTTTTGGGCAGAGTGTGTAAGGGTTAAAACTGTTGACTGGTTGAGTACTGACTCTCTTCTATTGGTTGTTGATGATGTTGGCTCCCGACAAAGGAAACAGAAGGGTACGGTGCTGGATGCATTTGTTACAATGATTCTATTACTGCCTGTCACCATTGGAAACATTATTTTTAGGAAATGAATAGAAATCTTCCCAAATTTAGGTAAAATATTGCCTTTCGAACATGTTCTCATTTTAAGATTTCCAATTTTCTTATGTTTCGGCAACAACAGGAAAATTGTTGAATATTTGAAGGAGGAGGTTCCTGGTTTGCCACTGTTATATCATATCAGTATTCTCCTCTTCATTATTGTTGGCCTTCTCTTCCTTTGTGGAGGTGTCTGGGGCACCAGGCCTACGATTTTGAGTGGTTATGATGTAGTATCCCACCTAGTCCAAAAACCTACTCCAATATACACTTCACCTGGTTGGTACTGCAGAGTTTGGGTTTATTGATTGCCTGGCTAAAAGGCAAAGATGTGATTTTCCTGAAAGACTGTCAATAACATATAGAAACATGAAAGCTCTGTTTCTATACTGGAAAATGGTTTAGGGGCAGGTACACTTTGACCGATGTCTGCCCTTTAGCAACAGTACATTGCTCTTCAATGTATAGAACATCAGTTTAATGTAGCTTATTTTATCCAGTCGTTATGCCATCCATACTTTCATAGCCATCCCTTCCAGCCATTCCATTTGAAATTAGGATTCCAGACAAACTCAGATTCCAGACAAAAAATGTATTTTTTATTTTTAAGTAGAGTGTGTAAGGGTTAAAACTCATGCCATGTCTCTATTGCTAATAAAAGAGAGAGCCAGCGCTCAACCAGTCTGACTGATTGAGTTCTGACTCTCTTCTGATGGTTGTTGATGATGTCACCATTGGCAGTGCACTCCCGTCAAAGGAAACTAAAGGGTGTAGTGCTTGGTGGATTTGTTGCATTGGTTCCGTTGCTGTCTGTGACCCCATTGGCAACATTTTTAATGAATAGAAATCTTCAGAAAATTAGGTAAAATGCCACCTTTGACAATTTTCGAACAAATGTCCTCGTTTGAACATTTCCACTTCTCTTATGTTCCTGTAACCACTATGATTTTGAGTGGTTATGATGTAGCATCCCACCTAGTCCAGAAACCTACCCCAATATACACTCCACCTGGTTGGTACTCCGGGGTTTGGGTTTATTGATTGCCTGGCTAAAAGGCAAAAATGTTTCCTGAAAGACTGCCAATAACGTATAGAAACATGAATGCTCTGTTTCTATACTGGAAAATGGTATAGGGGCAGGTACACTTTGACCAACATCTGCCCTTTGGCAACAGTACCTATGATTTGGCAGGCCTATGATTTTGAGTGGTTATGATGTAGTATCTCACCTAGTCCAAAAACCTACCCCAATATACACTCCACCTGGTTGGTACTCCAGGGTTTGTTTGTTTTTGCTCCTCCTCTGTCTCCTGCAGCATCACCTATTTTCATGCATACAAACTATTTCACCTTAAAAATCTTGTGAAGAAACTTTATTTCTTGATATGTGCTGAGATTTAGGACTAGTACACACAGGCTGAATGTCGGGCAGCATCGGCCGGTTCAATAGAATCCAAATGACATTCAGCCCGTGTAAACGACAGCCGGGCGAGCTTCTGTCGAAGGGTCATGACCAAAAAAGCTCTGCCAACCGGCACCCACTTAAGTGTTCTGGTAGGGGGCCATCAGAACACAATAGCACAGCAGGGGGGATTGTTAGGGGGAGATGAAAAAGAACTGATGGCTCCAACCTGAGTCGTCGGTTCTTTTTTGTTCAACCTGTTTGGTTGAACAAAAAAAAATAGTAGTGTGTATGAGGCTTTATTATCTCTCGAATCAACATCAAGTTAATTCTACTATTTATAATAGTTTATCAATGTATTAATACTAAGGTGTCCATAAGGTGGGTGGGCTATTTAAGGTGCTTTGCTATATTGATCTGAGTTTCTTCTCCATGCATGATGTGAATGTGATCTAACATTCTTTTTGAATTTTAAATGGTTTTAAAATATTCTCTGTGAAATAAAATACATGAAGTTTTAATATCTTAGCTGGTTGTGTTTCACTCCTGATTTTGTGAGCACCTGAAAAATCCTACACTTTCCTTTCTATCTGTCAATTAACAACAGGAAAATTATAGGTTTCCCCTCACTTTCTGTGCAGGTGACAACAAAATTTGGATTGATTTACGAAAACTGGAGAGTGCAAAATTTGGTGCAGCACTGCATATAAACCAATCAGATTCCAGGTTTTATTGTTAAAGCTTAATTGAACAAACTGATGTTAGAAACTGATTGACAATCATGCAGAGCTGTACCAGATTTTGCAATCTCCAGTTTTAGGAAATTAAAGTTGATTTGAGATAGAAGCCTACAGTCCTTGATCTCTGGCGAGCACCTTGAGGGAATAATACCCTACACTGGACCAACCGTGAAACCTGCATACAGTGGTCCAGCACCTCACACCTCCCCTTAAACCAGGGGTCTCAACCTGGTGGCCCTCCAGCTGTTGCAAAACTACAAGTCCCATCATGCCTCTGACTGTGGGAGTCATGCTTGTAACTGTCAGCCTTGGAATGCCTCATGGGATTTGTAGTTTCGCAACAGCTGAAGGGCCGCCAGTTTGAGACCCCTGCCTTAAACCTTTCTATGCACAGGAACATAAATGAAGGCTTACATTGGTAATATCTGACTGAACTACGCCCATGATTACATTCCCTTGCACCCAATCTAGGGCATTCAAGGCTATGATCTTGAAAATTGTTCATTTATGTAATGGTTGATATGCAAGCCAGGTAAATCAGAATGGCGCTCTGGAAACAAGTACATCAATTAATTATGTTCCATGTCTTGCCTGATTCAAGGTCATTAGACTATTGCTGAATGTATATATGAATATGAGATCTAAAAAGCATAAACGCCAACTCAATCTACATGATAGAAAATGGGAAGAAAAAAAAAAAGGAGGAGGCATTTTTTCATTTAGCTGGTAGACTATAGCAGCATTATACCTATTGTAAGACAATACAGTATATAGTTAGCAATGAATATACTAAATATTAGAAAACAATGGTAATCATACACTGTTACAATGCAGCTGACCTTAGACAATTTTTTTTATCACATCGGAGCTGGTCAGATGGCAATTCTTTTTATAGGATAACAACAGAACAAAATGCACATATGCATTCATGGGTGGTACGGGGTTTCTGTACTGAGTGACCAACCTGCCAATGACAGTCCCCAGACTCTAGTAATGATCGGAAGCCAACAGGACTGGCTCCCAAACATGTAAACATATTCGCCAGCACACCATGGATCAACACTTCCGTCCAAAGGTTTCTTTTATTGAGAGAGATCACATCACAGAAATAAGTGCAGTGTTTCGGAGCATCACATGCCTGACGAAGGGGCCCTGCGCGGCTCTGAAACATTGCACTTATTTCTGTGATGTGATCTCTCTCAATAAAAGAAACCTTTGGACGGAAGTGTTGATCCATGGTGTGCTGGCGAATATGTTCACTTGCTTGATGTTTCCAGGACCCAACTGGTAATCGCTACAGCACCCACCATTTTAAGAGCCATACTTTCCGGGAACGTGTGCGACAAGAATATTGACAAGACTGGCCTCCAAACATGTGACCACTGTGACAGCCAATCACAGTGGTCATGTGATCTGGCAGACTTTTCTTCCCCTCTGCGGTCGTAATAGGCCATGTAAAGGGTTGCCAGGTCTGGGTGGGAATTGTTAAACTGGTACCTTAGGTTAAAATGGGCATTTAACCCTTGTAATGCAGGGTAGCCCTATATGGTAAAGCCTTTCAGTTTCCTGGAGTTCAGCTTTAAACAAGCATCCAGCAAAACTTCTGCATCCTATTTTGAAAATGCCTACTGAACAAGGAGGTTTCTAAATAATATTGGCATATTATCATATTAACCCCTTCATGCCGGCACCCGGCCCTGGAAGGGATCTGCTGTGATTGTCTGTCACAGCGGTCACATGCTTGGAAAGCTCCCGGTTGCAAGTAGAGATTGGTAGGTTTCCGTTAGCAGTCAGTAACTGTGCTGGGAGCATGCAGGGCGTGCGCTCTCAGTGCAGCTCTGTTTATCTTTAGGTACACATATATGCGGCCTCTCAATGTTAAGGTCCACCTGCCCAGAGGCCCCATATATGCGTATGGCTGGTGGGAAGAAGTTAAAGTAGACCTGCATTGACCAGGTGTCACTGGCCTGGAAGAGGTATGCAATTTTGAATTCTGTGTGATTTCGTTTTTTGGGGGTTTTTTTGCTGCAAGCCTGGACCTGGATCAACAATTCAAAAAGTATGACAGCTTCCATGTCCCAGCAAAGGGATTACTTTAAGAGTTATTTTGGTCTACCCAAAAAAAAAGAAATGTTAAGCCTTTGTAAAGTTTGCATATAGGAGGAGGCAGTAATATATACATGACCTTCGTACTTAACACAATCTTTTTTTCACAGTGTAGGAAAGTATTTCAGATTTGTGTTTTAATTCTTGCAAATTACTTGCTAGAAGAACACTAGAAGCATCTAAACAGTAAGTAATTGCTTATGATAATGAGCACAAACTAATTTGCTGGGGTGTGTTAATATTCAAAACACACTCTTAAAAGGCTGACTGTTCCCTGAATACAACTATCTTATTTAAATTCAGTCTCTAAATTGCGTTGTTACAACAAAGAGAACAATTATGCAACAAATTCTTCGGAAGTAAAGAAGTATTAAAGGAAATAGAAATCCGTATATTGGCATTTCTTATAATAATGGAGCAAAAGGTGGGGGAGAATGATTTGCTTTAAAGGAAAAACACATACTTTAATAGTTAAAGTGATATTCAACTTTTTTATACCCCAGAATAAAAACTAAAAATATTTATTACTAGTTCTGTAAATTTCTTTGGGTATATATTTACAATTAAGCTTACCTTAATTTATTTATTTTTCTATTTATTTTACAAATGCATTTTGTCCTTCTGTTATATGGCTAGAGATTATATGCCAATATTTGTTCTGGGTTAAGAAAGAATGGAAGTATAAACATAACATGAAACATGAACATTTAGAAACCAGGGATAGCAGCATCCATGTTTCAATCCTGATAGGCTCCTTTGAAGGCACAAAACAGACTAGTCTGTAGTGATCCTTCACTGAAGCAGCAAAGGGCGCTGTGGTAGGTTAGTGTGATCTCAAACCGTTGTTACTGCCCACACTTTGCTCTTTGGATGCACAGAATGTCAACCACCAACATTTTCAAGCTTTGGTACACAGTAAAAGATGAAAAATAGACACAGCGAGAGGATTAAATGTTAAAGTAAATTTATTTATCAAACTTATTTTTACTTTTGGAAAGTAGAGCAAAGGGTAAGATCCCGTGCCAGGCTTTTGTTGGCTGTCTGGGTGCCTGTTAGGTTGTCTCACCCTCTCAATTGGTCCTAGTGATTATTGTCACCAAGAGAGAAAGTAAAGGAAGATTTTGAATTTTCGAGTTGTCACCAGAACAGGAAAAGAGGGATAATCCTACAATTGGTAAACCTGTCCTGGTGCCTGGGTTTGTCTCTAAGATTGGAGGTGGAAGAAAAATCTCCCTACCGGGACAAAGACTCTGACTGAATCAATAAGAAAAAAAGGTTTACCTATTCATTGTTGTTGAATGTTTAATTGTTGTTAAAAAATATACTTAGTTAATATATAAAATAAATAAAAAAAACACATACTTTACTGGGGTACATTCTACCTCGTACTGCAACACAAATTACATAAATACACCACATAATAAATTCAAGCCCACTAAAGATTTTACTGTCTGGCATGCACTTTCTTTGTCACTATCAGAGAGGTAGCAGCCTACGACCAGAAGAGGGTCAACCTATGTCATATTTCGACCATGGATCTGCTTCTTTGTAGGAAAAATCTCTTTATGGTAGATCCGTCTGGACCAAATTTCTCTTTTTTTTAGTCCAGCACTATCCTATACACATCAGGCATGGACCAAAACATCTGCAAGTTGGGGACCTAGGGTAAAAAAAAAAAATAGTATTTAATTTTGACTAAATCAAGACTGATCTTAATGTAGCAGTTGGCTATAGGGAAACAACATTGGCACTTCTTAGTAGTGATAGAAAATATCCACCCCTTCCAAACTTACACAGATTTCTATTGGGCAACAAAGTAGCTAATCCTAGGTATAGGCGAATAAGAATATGGAGGGGTGGGGAAGCTTAGACAAAATCCAAGAGCATTGAAGATCAGAGGCGGCTCTTTAATTAGGCAAATTAGACGGTCGCCTAAGGCCTCACGCTCACAGGGGCCTCGCGGCCGCCTAATTTGCCTGATGGAGGAAGGGGAGAGCCCAGCATCGGAAACAGGAAGAATGATGGCACTGCCTGCGGATGGCGGGACCAATCTCCTCATGCTAGGACCCTGCACTAATATCAGCTGGACTGCCTCTCCCTCTCATTATCCTGGACTGCACGGAGGGAGAACCGGGTTAAGTCACTGCCCCTCGAGCCACTATAATGCCAGTAATAAGATCCGTACTAGCGATGATGAGAGGAAACCATCTCGTTGGTCTGTTCAATGAACTGCAGGATGCCATGTTGCCGTGTAGATGAAGCCCACCCTCACATGTGTTGTGATTTCACCCAGAGGCAATGCAAAGGCTGCCAGTAGTGAGGGTGATCTGATGAACATGGGTATCACTTTAGAATATGGGAAGAAATTTCCAGATAAATAGTTATTTTTGCAGCACCAATTTCAATCTATGTTTTAAACATGGCAAATCAAACCTTATTCTGCAAACATATAATATATCCCCCCCCCCCCCCCACCGCCCATCTGTCTCCTATAAGCCACACTAAGGATGCAGTCAGACTTGCTCTGCACAGTCTTGAGGACACCCGATGCCACACGAGACTGAACCGAAGCCGTGCTCCATCTGCCATCCTATCAAGTCCATGATATCATTTGTTGCACTCAGCCAACATTCTACCCAGGCCACGCCAGGGTTAAACCTTTTTTTGTGTTCGCTAAAAGTCACAGAGAATGCATAATTACCTGTTTTCTCCTAAATTGCAATTCTACTGCTACCCTGAGAGTTTTAACTTTCATGTATTGAGGCAATAGCACAGAACAATGTTTCTGATGCCAAGAAACAGAGAGAGCTGTCTACCTTTTGTATGCCAGACCCCAGTATGAAATCAGTTGTCATTTAATCACGGAATAATACAAATCTCCCTGTACTGCTCAAGCAATCAGCATGTCAATGTCAGAGAAACTAGTGAAGGCTAGAGAGAAAATTGTGCAAGTTGAAACCGCTCGCAAATGGAAGCGGAATAATCAAAGAAGGGATGGGTGAACGGGGCTAATTTCAGATTTTAAAAGAGATTTGCTAAGATACTTATAGATTTGATGATGATATACAGATCACCAAGCTTTTAGTCAAAAAGATACCTTTAAGATAAAATAGTTCTAAGAAGGAAAAAAAAAGTTGTAGGAAAGTTTAAAAAATAAAGTTGCCATTTCACGCAGAGATGGTAATGTTAGAGTCTTTTACGCTTCTTGTACAGTTTGCAAGAAAAATAATCACAGTGTGAAGCCCTTTGTTAATTTAGACTCTTTGGTGGCTCATTTGCACATGTAGATACTATGGGATGTAAATGAAGGAATTAGTCTATAAAGTACTGTGGTGTTCTGACTAAGGTAGAAAAATGTAAGTATATGCAAAGCCAAAACTTTTTTCATTAGTTTATGAAAGAGAGGAGAAGGGTTAGAACCACTCTGACAAGCTTTTATTGCCATGGGTGTGTGTGCCCACTTGAAAGATTCAACCTTCCTATATGTCCTGGTGACCAATCCTAGCAAGATAGCTGTCACCAGAACAAGAGGTGAGGGAAATCTTCCAATGGGGACACAGAGATGGAGGGTGCAGGTTTGTGGTGGCCTACCGTGATGTCTGGGAGAGGATCTGTGGCCCTTGGGTCTTTTTTCCTCTTTCCAACCAAGGGTCTTTCTTTGGGAGAGCACTCACCAAGTACTTGGAGGACTAGCTTTGGCAGGAGCGAGGTCCACCTTGCTTTAACCTAGGTAGATCAGGAGCCTTGCACCCTGGGGGGTTCAGGGATTGAGGCCCTTCTTCAGAGGTTGGTCCTATTTTGTACCTTTGTGCACTTTTTTTCTGTGCTGTGAATTCATGGCTCCCTTTTTTCGTTCACTGGGGTTCAAATAAGCACCACAAAAGTGGAGCTACAAAAAAGTCTAAAAGAATTCCCCTAATTTTGGAGAGGAATCCACTCACAGAGGGTTTAATCCTTCCCTTCTATATATAAAACATACACTTTTAAAAGAACCAGAATTTCTCTGTGGAGAGAGGAGAACCTTCCTGAAGAACAACCATCTCTGCAGCACTCCACCAATCAGGCCTGTATGGTAGAGTGGCCATGCAGAAGCCACTCCTCGGTAAAAGGCACATGACAGCCCACCTGGAGTTTGCCAAAAGGCACCTGAAGCACTCTCAGACCAAAATCACTGCTCCCGAAGACAGGGAGTAGTAGATCTCTGTCATGTTGCTAGGCAGAACAGGGAAATGCCTTGTTTACATAGGCATCTCCCCGTTCTGCCACTCCGTGACATGATCGCGGGCCCCCGGTGGACATTGAGTCCGCGGGACCCACGGGCAAGGTCACGGAGTACGGCGCGCACCCACAATGCCGCGATTTAGAGGGGATGTACCTGTACGCCCATTTGGCCAGCCATGCCATTATGCCGACGTACATCGTTGTGCGCTGGTCAGCATGTGGTTAAATTGCACATGGGGTTTTTCACTGTCAGGGCATTAAGGATGTAGAACTTTCTTCCACGATTGGTGGTGGCAGCGGGCAGTATGGATATCTTAAAGAGACTTTTGGATGTGCATCTTAAAAAACACAACATACAGGGATATTGGAAATAGTTATAGACACTGACGCATGTACACCTACACAGGTTGAACTGGATGGACTATTGTCTTTATTCAACCTTACCTACTATGTAACTATAAATGATGTCTTTTATTATTGCCATGTTTATTGGCCGTTTGACTCGTATGGCTAAAAGCATCCATTCTGCCCTTACTAATGCATTATTCCTCGTATCTGCCGAATAATAATTGAAAAGTTCTAAATGTCATTCGGGTTTGAATTTCCGTGCAATAAAATAATTGGACCAGAAAGTCTCATATTTTATACTAGCAAGGCTATCAAATCAGTATTTCCCGCCCTCCCCTAGAGTACCATACACTGTGATATAACAGGCCCTTGAGGTTCTACACAAATTCTCCGCTCATAGTGAGGTTGATAAAAGTCTCTGGTGGTGCCCTCAAACAAGTTTATTTCAATGTGCAACATTCACTTGTTCTGAGTTCTACTTTTGTAACATTAGTTCTCTATTTTCATATATTTTGCCTGGATCCATCTGAAATGGAACTATTATACTGCATAATTTAATCATTTAAATATATTTTTTTCAGCCATTTCTAGGTAATGCCTCCATTTAAATGCTACATAATTTGAATACAGTGAGGAACTTATTGACTTTCATATAGTATTAAATCACTGATGCTGTTTAATGGAGCAGATATGTCTGTATACTCATTTTCTCTACCCAGTTGTATTTGCAATTGTATTTTTTAGACATTGTTATAGAAGTTATATGTGTAGAGCGCTTTAGGGCATAGACGAAATAGGAAAATGGGTTATGAAACCACAGACACAACCCCCCCTCCCCACACGCACACACACCCCACACACAACCCACCCACCCACACACAACCCACACATACAACCCACCCACACACACAACCCCCACACACACACACACAACCCACACATACAACCCACACACACACATACAACCCACACACACACACACACACAACCCACACACAACCCACACACACCCCACACACAACCCACCCACCCACACAACCCACATACACACACACAACCCACACATACAACCCACCCACACACACACAACCCACACATACAACCCACCCACACACACACATCCAACACACACACACAACCCACACACACACACACACACACACACACAACCCCCCCCCCACACACACACACAACCCACACACACACAACCCACACATACACAAACCCCCCCCACACACACCCCCCCACACATACACACAACCCACACAACCCACACACACACACACACACAACCCCACACACACACACACACAACCCACACAACCCCCCCCCCCCACACACCCCCCACACACACACACATACACACAACCCACTACAAGAGGATTGTTTTGTTTGTTCCAGCCAGGAGTTCAGTTTTAACCACTTGCCGACTGCTGCACACCGATATATGTCGATAAAATGCCATAAAACGATCCCCTATTATGTAAACGCTATAACTTTTGCGCAAACCAATCAATATACGCTTATTGCGATTTTTTTTACCAAAAATATGTAGAAGAATACATATCGGCCTAAACTGAGAAAAAAAATCATTTTTTTATATATTTTTGGGGGAATATTTTATATAGCAAAAAGTAAAAAATATTGCTCTTTTTTTGTTTATAGCGCAAAAAATAAAAACCGCAGAGGTGATCGAATACCACCAAAAGAAAGCTCTATTTGTGTAAAAAAAAAGATGTCAGTTTTGTTTGGGTGCAACGTCGCACGACCGCGCAATTGTCAGTTAAAGCGACGCAGTGCCGAATCGCAAAAAGTGCTCTGGTCAGGAAGGGGGTAAATCCTTCTGGGGCTGAAGCAGTTAAGTGCCCTTTAGGTTGCAAAAGCTAACATACCAACTTTAAAAATGATAGCTAGCTAGATAGATAGATAAGCTATATAGGTAGATAATTATATATATATATATATATACATATATATATATATATATATATATATATATATATATATATATATATATATATATATATATATATATATATATATATATAAAATATATGCATCTGAGGACAAAAGTCAAGTGGTCACTGATATATATATATATAAAAAAAAAAAGTATATTTATAAATATATATATATATATATATATATATATATATATATATATATATATATATATATATATATATATATATAATTATCTACCTATATAGCTTATCCATCTATCTATCTAGCTAGCTATCATTTTTAAAGTTGGTATCTTTATCCATATATCTATCTATCTGTCTATATATATATATATATATATATATATATATATATATATATATATATATATATATATATATATATATATATATATATATATATATATATATATATATATATATATATATATATATATATATATATATATATATATATATATATATATATATTATATATAAAATGTATACAGTATGTTCTCAAACAAAATGCTTGCATTTAAATATCAGTCAGCTCTGGTTGTTCTCAGGGCATCCTTTTTGTGCCGCTCATTGCCGCTGTTGCTGTTGTTGTTGTGTTGAGTTATGCTTCTCTAGTCAGTAATATCCTATCTTTACGGACGGTACAGCATTGCTTTACAGTTGCCATAAAACTCTTACTCAAGACATGCTTTCCCTGGATTGATTTTACTGGGTAAAACATGCAGAGAAATAAATATACAGATGAATGTCCTCCCAAACAATCAAGTAAACAGTTTCTTTTTTATCGTTTCATAGGCAACTTTAGCAATAAAAGTATGTTAGATGGCACCCTCTTATTACCTGTTTTGAAATATCTGCCATTTCATTTGACAATTCCATTCCCCCTCTTTTTTTCCTCAATCCAAATAGTAAACGCTCATTTATATTCCAATTTAAAATCTTTTTTTAAAAATAAGCCATTTTTTTCCCGCTCTGAAAGACTTTTTGATGTTCTGCGGTTTTTATTTATTTTCTTTTCCCGGAGCTAGCTAACTATCATTATTTTATCAGGTTTTTATAAATGGCATCTTGTCAAAGTGCTAAGATATGTTCGGGAATTTTTTGCAGTCAAGTGAAACGCGTTGGCTGGAAATGAGAAAGTCTCAGTCCCCTCGCATTGACAGTTTTAATTTTGATTTCGATCTGCATTTTTATCAGCGGCTTCCTTATCTGCCAGGAAGGGTGGAGAGATTAACATTTTGTACAGAAAAGCAAGAGTCGGGAAAGACAGGCCTTTTCCGCGCGTTCGCCACAATGTTTAGTAGAGTCTTGGATTAGAGCACCGCGTCTCGCTGCCAGACTGTTCTCCTGATGTGCGGATAGAAATGGATCAATGAGATAATTAATCAATGATCAGTTAATTGACTGTCATTTCACAGTGCTCTACTCCAGAATGACAAATAATATGCTTCAATGAAAACTAAGCATGTTGGATGTTTAATTGATTAGACACTACAGAAAGCCATATTTCTTTGTGCTGAGTGCTTCGTTTTATGTGAAAGTCATTGTCATATCCATAATGCAGAGGTAGCACAGAGCCAGCTTTTTAAAATGCAAAGGAGATATGTATAAGCATATGAGTGCATGTGTTTGCAAAATCCTGCAAGTGTGCATATGTTTTTGCAAATAAATATGTACAAAATTATCTTTACATATATACACACATACTGTACTGTATATACATAAATATATATATATATATATATATATATATATACAGTGGAACCTTGGTTAACGAGTAGCGCGGTTAACAAGCGTTTTGAAAGATGAACAACTTTTTTGTTAAATCCTGACTCAGTTTGCGAGTGTTGTCTTTCTTTAAAATTTAAGGTAATGGGGTGTGCAGTACCGCACTTGGCCAGAGGTGCGGGGGCGCCGATGACACCCGGAACGGTTCGGAGCCGTTCCGAAATACTTGGAACCACTCGGAAATACTCGGAAATCCTTTCCGAGTTCAGCCGAGCTGTCCCCAAGTATTTCTGAGGCTCTCTGACACCCCCCCACCTCTGGCCACATGCGGTATTACATGCAATAGAAATCAATGCAGAACAAATTATCTTGGTTTCCATTGACTTCTATGGGGAATGATATGCGAGCAGTGATGTAAGTAACTGAGTTAAAATAAACTGAGTTACCTAACGCAGTTACTTTAGAGGGTAACTAGTAATCTAACTGATTACTTTTCCCCTCATGGTAACTCAGTTCCCATTACTTTGGCTTAGTTACCCCAATTACATCTACCGCCACAAGATGGCAGTAGTGTAATTCCGGTGTCCTGCGAAAAAGTTCCCCCACCGGATAAGGACCCCCCTGTACTGTGCAGGCGCATGGCTTGCGCAGTACGAAGGACTACGGAGCTTCCGAAAATTGCCGAACCTAAACAGCTCTGAGTGAACTCTACACCACGCAGGCGCAGTTAACATGTAATTGTACGAGACGATGCCGCACGCTCCTGATGCTCGTGCTACTCTGCAAGGGGCGTCTATCGTGTAAGTAAGGGGCCGGTCTAGTATTACTGTAACCAAGGGGCGCATTTATTATTATTGTTATATATCGAGCTCTGCCCATTAATTTAACATTCGCCCTCTTCTGTAGCCATCCGCCCCTTACACGATATATAATAATAATAGACCCGCCCCTTGCTTACACGCTATAACAGATCTGCCCCTTGGTTAGAGTAATAATAGAGCAGCCCCTTGGTTACACGATATATAACAATAATAATAAATGCGCCCCTTGGTTACAGTAATACTAGACCCGCCCCTTAGTTACACGTATAGAATATTTTAAAAAAAGTCAGTTACTTTGCTGCGTAACTAATTACTTTTCCAATGTAGTAACTGAGTTACTAACGCAATTACTTTTTGGGAGAAGTAATTTGTAACTTAACTAATTACTTTTTTAAAGTAAGATGACCAACACTGTATGCGAGTGCTTTGGATTACAAGCATTCTCCTGGAACGGATTATGCGCATAATCCAAGGTTCCACTGTATATATAATATATAGATAGATACTTATAACAATAAAAACAATGTATATATATCAGTGTTGCAAACCTACCAGATTTCAATTTATTGACATAACACCCAAAATGTACCGGCACAGCCAAGTTTTTACTGGCATTTCCAAAAGTTACACCTAAACCCTGCTCCCCAGGTCACCACCCTGCCCCCCCCCCCCCCCCAACCACCCACTGCTTCCCACGTTAGTGAGAAAAAACAAAAACAAAACACCTAAACCCCAAAAGCCCCCGAAAGAAGACGACAAAACCAAAGCCAAGATGAAAAAATATCTTAAATATTTATACTCATTTAGGGGGAAGAACAAGGGGGAACTAAATTATACCAATAATATCAATATATATATATATATATATATATATATATATGTGCATGTGTTTGCAAAATCATGTAAGTGTGCTTATGGTTTTATAAATAAATATGTATAAAATATATAGCGCATATCTTTACATATACTGTATATACACAACATACCTATACAGTATATATATATATATATATATAGTAAATATATAATACTGAGAAAGATGAACTTCATCTACCGCCTTTGCAAGACTCGTGGGTCCCTCTTTACTAGTTTTGGATATTTATATATATATATACACACACACACACACACATACATATATATATATATATATATATATATATATATATGTGCATATATATATATATATATATATGTGTGTGTGTGTATATATATATATATATATATATATATATATAAAGAAATATCCAAAACTAGTATAGAGATACCCACAAGTCTTGCAAAGGAGGTAGATTGTCAACATTATGATGAAGTTAATCTTTCCCAGTATTATATGTGTGTGTATATATATATATATATATATATGCACACACAAAGATATATTGCTTAAGCAGTTGTGAAATGACTAGGAATTATTTTAAAATAATAACCATTATGCACTACATAATTTTATTTTACATTAAATTACCTTTTTAAAGCATATGGCATTTAATACAGTCATATGTGATTTTCAAGATTTCTTCTTATGTAATTGAATCTAGCTTTGTATTTTTTGAGATATGAAGCTATAACAGTTCCAGATCACTGACATTCGATGATATTTTACTTACCAGCAGCCTTCCATTTTTCTGAATAAAAAGGAATTCCAGGATCAGCCATTCATACTTCTGTCACAGCCTTTGCATTAAACTGCATTGATGTCAGCGTGCACCTCTCACCCACGCTGGCACACTCAGGCTGTTGTGTTCAAAGGGAACCTTAGGCAAAATACAGCTATTTACCAATGCATGCTTTTATTTTTTTATTTATTTTATTTATTCCATTTAACTTATTTTTTGCGGTAGTAAATAAAATCTATCTCAAGCAATGATCTGCACCTGGCTACAAAGGTTACAACCCTACCTTTTCTTACAGTGCATTTTAAATGGAACCCCTGGCTAATAGATAAACTAATTACACAATTTATATATGGACTGTTTTACCTTAAAAGGTTTTTTGTTTTCTTCAAATTCTGTGCAGTCAGGCTTTTAAATGTACGCACTCCTGCTAGGAGAATCATCTCTCTGTTGTTTCCTGGTTCAGGTTCCTATTGCCACCTAGAAAAAGTTCACTTTGTGAGAGAAGTTGCACATTGCAAGGGAATCTTCCCTTATTTAATGAGATGAATCTCTGATGATTTCCATTATTTAATCATGTTATAACAAAAATTATTCATTTTTATATTTTATTTTACTTGCACGTGGTTGGGTAGTCTACAAAGTGAATTTTCACCATATTCATAAAGCTCTGGGTATAATTCTCACTCATAGGGGCATGATCACTAATCAATAAAGCATGATCAATTTTACCAGCATGAAAAAATTCCTTCCTGATCTCCCAAGAGGCAATAGAATGTTCCCTGAATCAACTTTACCTATCAAGATTACTATCCAGTTATATAGTTCTGGCCAGCTCTACTGAGCTGGCCAGAACCACCTCTTGAGGGAGTCATTGGGGGTTGATTTACTAAAGTCAAATAGACTGTGCACTTTGCAAGTGCAGTTGCTCCAGAGCTTAGTAAATAAGCAAAAGCTCTTTTAACTTTTATCATACAATCATGTGGAAGCAAAAATGCTGTTTTTTTTATTTTCCTGGCACATGATTGGGTATTTTTTGCAAAGTGGAGCTTTACCTCATTTACAAAATTCTGGAGCAATTGCACTTTGCAAAGTACACAGTCTATTTACCTTTAGTAAATTAACCATCAATGACTACCACAAGAGGTGGTTCTGGCCAGCTCAGTAGATTGTTTTAAGAAAGGCCTGGATTCTTTCCTACCCTGTTTCCCCGAAAATAAGACCTACGTGATTGTCGGTGATGGCTGCAATATAAACCCTACCCCCCAAATAAGCCCTAATGTGTTTCCCCGAAAATAAGCCCTACCATGAAAATAAGACCTACAAGGACTTTAACTAGGGCTTATTTGGGGGGTAGGGCTTATATTGCAGCCATCATCGACAATCACGCTAGGTCTTATTTTCGGGGAAACAGGGTAGATACACATAATATAACTGGATACTAATATTTGGTACAGTTAGGTAAAGTATATTCAGGGAATATCAGATTGTCTCTTGGAGGATCAGGAAGGATTTTTTTCCCCTGCTGGAGCACATTGGATCATGCTTTATTGGGGGTTTGCCTTCCTCTGGATTAACTGTGAGTATAGTATTGTATATATAGAATTGTATCATTTTTTTCCCTTCTGTTGGTTGAACTGGATGGTCTTTTTTCAACCACACTAACTATGTAACTATATATGCAAAGTGCAATTTCCCTTGGAAAGTGGACAGCTCATCTGCCTTTAGTAAATCAATCCCATAGTACAGGCACTGTTGAAGCAAAGCCAGACCTGAATGGGGAGGTATTACCTGCCTAGATACATTTTGTGGCAGGACATTGAAAATCGCTGGATAAAATCTCAAATCCTTGGCAGCCAAAACAGTTTGCATTTATATACTAGATATGCACACCGTCAATAAATTCATTTTGTCTCGTTCCGTATTAGAATTAATTTGTATTTCATAATTCGTATCCGGAATTCAATTTGGATTCGTACAAAATATGAATTTTCGTTAGGTTTGTTAACTTTTCGTAACAATTACGAATGTTCGTTATGATGAATTTATCATTACGAGGGGCTCCCACCATCCCTGTGCTGTGCTGACTTCCTGGGTTTTTAAATTTTAGGTTCGTTAACTTTTTCGTAACAATTACGAATGTTCGTTATGATGAATTTATCATTATGAGGGGCTCCCACCATTCCTGGGCTGTGCTGACTTCCTGGGTTTTTTAACTTCATCATAACGAATAATCGTAATTAAGGAACATTCTTATTTTGTCCGATTCTGAATCTCCCATCGACTACCAGTACCAGTGTCCCACTCCCATATTAAAAAAGGTAATTTTCCCAACCCTCATTGAGCAGCAGAAGAAAACCTCTGATTGGTCAACAAAACACCAGTCATGTTTCCGTGAATTTGGATCCGAAATTCGTAAACAAAATTTCGTATTTCGTACAAAATTCGGAAGCGTAGCAGTTCGTATTTCGGATCCTCCCGAATGTACGAAACTAATCGCACATGTCTAATATGTACTTGAAAGGTGTATATAACTGCTTACTTACTGTAATAGTAACCCTCCCCTCCATCCCATTTCCTTCTTATGGAGAGTTACTCTGTTTTCCTGAAACCTGCAGCTGTTCTTGTTTTAATAAATATATTTTCAATGGATATTCATTGGACTTAGTGACTATGTAAAGTCATCAAGATGTTTGAAGGCTCTCATTTTACATGTCTTTTCAGACTACAGGTTACTCATTTAGGCTCAATTTAGTCTTCTCTCTTCATGGGTCTATGTATAGTCGTGGCAATTTACTCATTGGATGGATAGAATAAAAGAGTGATTGACCAATGGCCACATTGGCACAGCTGGGATGAAGGATCCCGTTGCTCAAGTGCATACATACAGCTCTTGAATGGTCCTTTCCCTTGCCTCCCGCCCCAGTGGATAGGGATAGTCACTAGTTTTGTGGAATACTTATGCATTTAAGATTTGGCCAACTTCTCTGATCAAGGTACCCTGCACCAAGAAAGAAAATCTTGGCCAGCAGGTCTGTAGGTATCTTAAATGTCATATAATTTCTGCTCCAATTCCTTGCATTTTATTTTTTTACCCTGATCCATCCAGTTGTCACCAGAGTCCATAGGAGATAAGAGCACATTACCGATAAAAGAAAGCACAGGAAAGCTGTAAAACTGTGTCCATTCACTGCTCTCCTGCGTTCTTCGGGGACATAGTTTACATGGAAATACTCTATTCTTTCTGGTTTTATTGACCATGTCAACCTTACAACTAGTGACAACAAAGAAGTTTCTGCTTTGTGCACTGAAAACTTTTTTTTTTGTGTGTCCTTAGGGGACACTTGTTTCTAAATGCTTATAATGCTCTTTAAATCAGGAAGCCGTATGCAGCTAAGACATTTATTTATATGCAGAAAAAAGTACACCAAACAATAAATGCCCACCAAGCAGGAACTGACTTTCTGATATTTTCTTAAAGGTGTCCCCGAAATTATTGCAGGGATTACATATATTAAATACCAATTTCTGGGCAAAATTTTTGTAATGACTTTGAATCAAGTATGGAAGGATTAGAACATTGTCAGGTTTTCATTGCTATCTGTGACCCCATTGGAGGGAATCTTTCGAGGGGGGTCACAAATACTATAAGAAGATTTGTTTAGCAGACCAGGAAAGGGTTTCCCCTCACTTCCTGTGTGGCCACTGAAGAAAGGAGGGGACACTTTTCAAAAGGAACAAAGACATACAAAGGACAAAGGGACCAACCCTTCTTTACTTAAAAACAGAAAAAATTTAGACTGAGGTAGGCTTGAAGACCAACTAGTATCCCCTGTAGTGAGGCTGCTTCTGCAGTGCAAGGGTTAATTGCTCATTTAGGTTTGGGGGACATAGAAAAGAAGATTTACTTACCTGGTCCCCCACTCCTGTGTGCTGGTATACTGGTCTTCACAGATTCTTCACCCACATGCTCCAGTAGTCTAAGGTCCTGACATCCTTATGACCAGTGCAGAGTTCATAGCCCCATATTGGACATGATGACACTGAAGGACAGCCCACCACCTAAGCATCATCTGCCAAGTGACTGGAGAATCTTGCGGCCTCGACTTTCGTACGACACCAAAAAGCTACTAATTCACTCCCTGGTTATTTGTCACCATAACAAATGCAAAACCCTCCTCGTTGGTGTCTGCTACCACTCTCTGCCAATCACTCTATTGGCTCACCCAATGAATAAAATTCAAAATACTAACAACAGCCTACATAGCCATCCACAACTCTACCCCCAGCTACATTACTAACCTTGTCTCAAAATGCCAACCAAACCATTCTTTTCACCCCTTCCAAGACCTCCTGCTCTTTAGCTCCCTTGCCACCTCTTTTCATGCTCTTATTGAGGACTTCATCAGAGCCTCTTCCCCCTTCCTATGGCAACTCCTTACCCCAAGATAGCCAACTATCCCCTGCTCTATCCACCTTTAGGTAGTCCCTGAAAATCCATCTCTTCAGAAGGGCCTATCCCGCCTCTAACTAAAAAAACTTTACTTTCTCCATCAGCTCAACCGTCACAGTTATTACCTTTTACATCATTTGACCTTTCTTTTGAGATTTTCAGCTCTAATGAGCTGGGCCCTTTAATTCTCCTTTGAATTGTATTTTAACTGTACTGTCTCCCTCCATTTTGTAACTTGCTGTGCAAATTGTTGGTGCTATTTAAATCCTGTATAATAATAATCAGGTAAGTTAAAGTGCCAAAAACTCTGCCCTAGACTAACCAAGCAATTAACATTTGCACTGCAGGTGATGCCCCACTACAAGGGATAATTTTTCAAGCTTCCCAGGGTTAGGCTTTTAAAGACAGATGCATAATATTCTCGGTTGTGAGTTTTATAAAATATTTATGTCCATGTCCTAAGTCCATTCCACTTGGCCTTGCTTTATTGATTGATCAGTAGTCCTAACTGACACATATGGTATTAAAAAAACTGCTTTTTGTTTGCCAGTCCAATTATGGCCACAAAACTATGCAAATTACAGCAGCATATGTTGCACTGACTTATGGGAAGAAAACAGAGTTACATTTCTTGAGACTATGAAGGTTTTTCTTTAGATGTTTGAAATTCTTTGGCTTTACACCGGGATGGCAGCTTGCCTGAAAAGTGGATGTGCTCAGATGCCGCGGTGTTACATGTCATATCCAGGGAGCTAGTACGTATTGATCCATTGGGTCTATCAACGTTTCAGGTCACTTGGCTCAGGGCCTGCTTTCTTCTTTTGACTTTGAAATTTGTGCTGTATGAGCTGACTACTAATAGTCCAGTTCACCTTTAAATAGAAATGAAATATTGGTGTTACAACTTAAAGAACCTTACTCAAAAAGGTACAAACAGAGTACATACTGCAGCTGAATTATTTAGAATTTGATAGAAATAAAAAGAAAATGTGATGCTGACCGTGACACTGCAAATTCTTTATTGTTGCATAGGTTTCACTTTAAAGGCAATTGTATTTCAGCACACTTAAAGTGGCACTGTTACTGCTAAACAAAATGCCTAAATAATACTCACTTTAAAAAAAAAACAGTTGAATTCTTACCTGTCTATTTTAAAGCTGTTAAAGCCCAGCTCTA
Organism: Lithobates sylvaticus; assembly: GCA_028564925.1. Classification (NCBI taxonomy): domain Eukaryota; kingdom Metazoa; phylum Chordata; class Amphibia; order Anura; family Ranidae; genus Lithobates; species Lithobates sylvaticus. Next base: position 33,541,479 of record CM053028.1, read on the forward strand.
GGAATGTAAACGTAAATCCACCCCACACACACACATACTGCGTATATGCGTATATATATATATATATATATATATATATATATATATATATATATTAGGGCTGTTACTGATTAAAATGTTTGTGTTCGATTAATCGATTTTTTAAAATCGATTAATCGACTAATTTCGATTAATTATAACGCACATAGTTTTTACAATTTTTGTACTGTAATGTCCACATCTGCCCCACATACGGTAATGTCCACATCTGCCCCACATACCATAATATTCACATATATGATTGTCTGCTCTGTCCGGAATAGACAGCAGGCAGACCCGTCCGTCCGCAGAGTAGACGACACAAGCAGGTGGGTGATGATGACGTCAGCGTGCCGCTACTAAGCTACCGCCGGGTGGACCAAGATTGCCACCGCTCCGGAGCTAGGCCGAAACCGTGGCCTTTCCTATGGGCAAGACCGCGGAGCTCAATACGCTGATCGTCCTCGATCCAAATTATTTTGATCGATCAAAGAAATTAACGATTAATCGAACAATTAATATAATATATATAATATATATATATATATATATATATATATATATACTGACATCACAATACAATGTATATGTATATATATATATAGTTTAATAAAAGTGGAGATTTCCTTTAAGAGTAACTCAATATTCGTTGAGTAAAACACAAACCCCTCTGGGTGATCAAAATACATTTTTAAGCAAGTGCTTTGAAGAAGATTCCAACCTCCTGTTGTTGCTCTCAAGAAATAGCTGCTTGTTTGTCACGACCAGGGGTCTGACTCAAAGACCAGTTACTGTAGTAGTAGCGGGACTTCCACCAACCAACAGGATAGGTATACAAGCGGGTCATCCTGGTCAATCACACAGGTTCATCTGAGTTGCAGGGTTTAAGTACTAACTGGTGTTCACCGGAGCTCCAGATGGTGGAGATGGATTTAGCTGCATGTTAGTAGCAGGTCGCGATCCTCAGAATCGCCCCACCAGGAGGTGAGCAAGTCAGGGTCCAGGTGCAGATATAGCAGGTAAGGATCAAACATGAGGGTAGTTACTAAACAAGCCAAAGGTCAGTAATGGGTAGTTTGAGGTTGGGATCAGGCAGAAGTGTAGTCAAGGAACAAGCCAGGGGTCTGTAACAAGTGGTAGCAAAGATGGGGACAGCAGCAGGGAAGACAGAGTGAGATATTGGCTGGAGAGAGCACAAGGATCTAGAAGTGCAGGAAGTGCAGAGAAATTTCTTAAATGAGGAAGTTCATGGGAGGAGCAAAGCGTTCAAGGTTCAGCAGAAGTCAAGGCACAAGGCAGAGTTGTCCAATGGATCAGACAAGGTGCTGTCCAGCATCTCAGGTAGCTCAGAAAAGTCATTTCTAGACACAGTAGAGGTCCCAGCATCAATTCCAGGCCTTGACATTGTTTCACCATGTCCTTTGCAGACCCATTCAGAATGGGAGGGTCCAGTTAATTAAAATCTGCTAAAGCTGCAATGTCTACATCCCTTTAAAAATGTTTAACCCTTAGTGAGTATCTCACCAAAACTGAAATTCCTATTGAGGAGTATGCCTAAAAATCTGTCAGCCAATGACACAAGCAGGAAATGACTTTCTGTATACCAACAATGTACAGGACACCCCCAGCTTGCCTTACTGCTTTGAATTTTACAAAACATTACAGCAGCTGCAGACTGAAAAGGAAAAGTAATTGTATAGCATTACATTACAATATGGCTTGTGTAGCAATAGTAAATGCTATATTATGTTGTATTTGCTATTTCTTTTTCACTAAAATGGAGTTACCCTTTAAATTCATTACTATCTAAAATTATGAACAAAAAAAGGTGGATTTTTTTTTTTTTTTTTTTTACATCCAAGTATGAAATTAACAGTTTATTTTGCAAATTTAATTTGGTATTTCTAATTGCTGGGCTTTTAAGTCCCTCACTGCTAATCACGTTGAACCTCGATTCAAGCTCCACCTGAGTATTTAATATCTTATTGTTGTGCTGAGTTAAAAGAGCAGCAAGGGCACCACACACATCAATAGACATACAAGCAGATGAGAGATATCATCATGCAATTCAATGGAACATTTTACATTATTCAGAATTCTATAGAAAATAGCATCTACAGTTTCTTGTACAATTGCTCACTAAGATGATGGCAATATCATAATGTTAGTAAATAATAAATAATGGAAACAGGCCATATTACTGGATAATAGTCATGTGGCGTGTTTCTATTATAAGAAAAGCAGCACAAAAACAATGTTATAAATGTAATTGTGTGGAAAGTTGACACAGGTGTTTGAGAGTTTCCTTTAACTCCTGCCACCCACGTAAAGCATATGTGCAGCGGCAAAGAGGATGAGCTTTAACGCCCACATGGCACACATATGCATCCATGGGCAGACAAGTTTTCTATGCTAAGAGCTCGCCGGCTCACCTCATGCTCCCAGTAGAGTGACTAAGGCAGCCTTTTTCAACCAGGGTGCCTTCTGGGTTCTTCAGGGGTGCCTTGGCAAAATGTCTACAAATTGCCCAAAATTGCCTAAAAAATGTAATAACAAGCCTGTGTTTTTGTTACACAAAGCCACAGGTTTTATTGTGTAGCATTACAACCTTGGGTACTGTGTGGGACAGCCACTGGTATCCCAACAACTAATGATGTCATTGGTTTATAAGGAGTACATCATTGTCTGCATCCATGTTTGTTCCCTCCCGGCCTCTGTCCGTCAGCATTGGCATCACATTAGCTCAGTAAGGGATAGAAACTGAGGGAGAAGAGAAACTCTGGAATACTGGTCAGTACCAGTGTGCAAAGGTGTATTTGATTTGTAAGAATAAATTACCTCTAATGTTGGGCGTCTTGCGTCTGTGGATGTTGCTGCATTATGTAAAACTATTATTTTACAATGGGGTGCCTCGAGATTGTGCAGAATTTTAAAGGGTGCTGTGATTAAAAAATGGTTGAGAAACACTGGACTAAGGTGTCATTGACAACTCCCGGTCTCTAATAATGATTGGGAACAAACAGGATTGGCTCCGGATCATGTGACCACTGTGACAGCCAAACACAATACCCATGTGATCGTGTAGACCTCCCCACCCAGAAATAAAGATCCTGTTAAATGGGGCTGAGTGGGAAGAGGTTAATGGCGGATTGGTTAGGCTGTATATTACTTATTATTGCAGGTGTGTATATAGTGGCATCCATTTATGCAGCACTTTACATATATACTATACATCCACATTTGTCCCTGTAAGTTGCTTACACTCTAAGGTCCCCAACTCACATTCATACATACACATACTAGGGCTAATTTATACAGGAACCAATTAACCTACCATCATGTCTTTTGGAGTGTGGGGGGAAACTGGAGCACCCAAGGAAACCTACACATTCACAGGGAGAACATGCAAACTCCAGGCAGGTAGTGCCATGACTGGGCTTAAAACTGATGACCCTAGTGCTGCCAGTCAGGTATCATTGCTGTGACACCAAACTCAACAACCAAATCTGCATAGGCTCTATAGCAGGGGTAGGCAACCTGGGGCCCTCCAGCTGTTGCAGAACTGCAAGCCCCATCATGCCTCTGGGAGTAATTGTAACTGGCAGTCTTGCAATGCCTCATGGCAAATGTAGTTCCACAACAACTGGAGGGCTACTGGTTGCCTACCCTGGCTCTATAATAAGATGTGTAAAAGAGTGGCTTTTAAAGCTTAACCCAATAAAACTGCCAATAAATGCAATTTCATTAAAAACGAATACAATATGTATCTAGTTAAAATATCTGAATTCCACTTGATATTAGCCACTTGTTACACTCCATAGACTAGGAGAGGAAAGGACACCACTGAGGGTCAAATATTGTGTTTCTGCTCTTTCACTGTCCAATCACATGTCAACGGAGAGCTGACCAGCCAGTGTTACTTGAAGAGGAACTTGTTTTGTAAAAAAAAAAGTCAACAGCCACAAATACTGTAGCTGCTGACTATTAAGAAACAGATACTTACCAGCCCATGGAATTCATCAATGTCTTCCTTGTAGTCAATTTTTTTGCTGGGCTTCAACTCCCAGGTGCCACCATTTATGATTTGGGAGCTAGCTGTGACTTCCTGATGTCTCACAGCTGGCTCCTAAATCCAAGACACTGCAATGCAGAGCGAACGGCCCTAAAGCCTCCTGGGATGCGGGACATGTCCCAGGAGGCTGTGGGTCAGGAATATGAGGGGCAAGCAAAGTTCACATAATTATGACCTAGGTGAGGATTAAAGAAGTGAAAGTGGATGCCTGTCAAAAAAAGATACCTGCCACCCTCACCCCTCCCCAACCCCAAAAAATACCTTTGATGACATTCACATGTGTGGCCATACTGCCAACCTTGGGTCATGTTCACATGTGTGGAGTTGTCGCCTTCTTACCACCTGCTTTAATCCTCGAAATTCCAAACCATCACACCACAATTATGTGAATTGCATGTGGTTGCAATGTGGCGGCTCCATTCACGTGAGGGTCATGTTTGGTAATGGTAACAATTGCAGCATGCAGTTTAACTTTTGCTAAGGCCATGAAGCAAAGTGTTGTGCCCACCGAATGGGTACAGCCCTGAACAGAAGCGTTGCTTAGTTGAGGTGGGCATTCTGTTCGCCTTTGTGAATGTACCTTTAGAGGTTGGTGAAGAAAGAGCTGTGCTTTCCTTTTTGGGTGAAGGTCCACTTTTACTGGCAATAGAAAAAGTCACCTTGGCTCTGGTGAGAAAATCTAGGAATGTTAGGCAAAACATATCCAATTCTTTGGCAGATAAAACAGATCCCATAATTGTACTTCAATTGTGTATTAAGCTATTTGTCTGAAATTCAGCTTGCATAAAACAGAGGGTGAATCTTCTGCATCGTTCTTCCAAATATACTAAAACTGTTATAAATGAATACAAATCAACAAGATTGACTAGCTTCCATATCCTCCGTTGCAAGCTATTCTTTGGTACTGGTGCTCTTTTAGGATTAGTTCTTATAAAGCATATGCATTAAAATAAAAAGAAAGCATTAGAAAGGATCAATGCAACAAGAAAATGAAAATCATACTTCTAGAAAATATTTGAGCTGAGCTACAAATGTAGCCGAAGTTATCTGAATTATTCGTTCCAGTCATTCCCAAGGCACATCAAAAAGGCAATACCCCCGTGTATTGCTATGGCAACTCACCTTAATGGTGTGTCATATAGCAAGAATAAAAAAAAAATAAAAACAATAAAAATGGAGTGACAAGTGATGTGCTGATGCAGGTTAAATCTGTTTGAAAATATGGAAGAATCAGGGTTTGAAGAAGCTTTTAGATGTCCAAACAAATGCAGCAAACATAAAAATGCTATATTAAGATATCTTCTATACTCAGTGGTCCATCACTAACATATTTTTTTTCTTTATTTTGCCTTTGCATGTTATTTCTCACTTTGAATGGAATATGAAGCACAGCGGTATATTTATGTAGCTCAGTAACTAAAAGCAATGAGATCTGTAATGTAGCGTATTTAATATACAGTTTTGTTCAATGAATGCCACTGGATGCAAACTTAGCCTGAGCACCCAAATCTGTCTTGGTATTAAGCCCTGTACACACGGTAGGATTTTCCGACAACAAAATCCATGGGTTTTTTTTTCCGACGCATGTTGGCTCAAACTTGTCTTGCATACACACCGTCACACAAACTTGGTCGGAAATTCCGAACGTCAAGAACTTGTGAGTTCAATAGCCAGTGCTGCTCTTCTGCTTGATTCCGAGCATGCATGGAACTTTGTGCGTCGGAATTGTGTACACACGATCGGAATTTCCCAGAAAGGATTTTGTTGTCGGAAAATTTGAGAACCAGCTCTCAAATTTTGTGTGACAGAAATTCCGATGAAAAATGTCAGATGGAGCCTACACGCGGTCGGAAGTTCCGAAAACAAGCTACTATCACACATTTTCCATCGGAAAATCCTATCGTGTGTACGGGGCATTAGTCTACCTGTATCCCCTACACAGCAGCACTTAAACTGGAAGAGGGATCTGCATCACTCTGAGATGACCTCATCAGTCTGCTGCTGCCCCTTCACTATCCAGTCACAGGCTGGGGTGGGTCCTAGGTCAGACTGTATTTTTCTATGGCTTGCCTGCCCTGGCAGCTGGGCAGTTTTATGGTAAGATCGCTTGGAAATCCACAAACTTAGCCTGAGCACCTAAATCTTTCATGGTATTAGCCTAGGTTTATCCCCTGCACAGCAGCACTGGAAGAGGGACTAGCAGCACTCTGAGCCAATCAGAGCAAAGGGATGACCTCATCAGTGTGCTGCTGCTTCTCCATTGTCCATCGGTCAGTGAAGGAGTAGACATAAGCTAGGGTGGGTCCTATGTCAGGCTGTATTTTTCTATGGCGTGCCTACCCCTGTGGCAGACACTTTGATTGTAATGCTGCGTACACACGAGCGGAGTTTCCGACAGAAAGAGTCCGATGGGAGCTTTTCATCGTATATTCCAACCGTGTGTATGCCCCATCCATCGAAAATTCAGACGGACTTAGATAGAGAACATTTTCTATATTTTTCTGACGGAAAAAATTACTGTCGGAAAAAACGCTCGTCTGTATGCTGTTCCGACGCACCAAAAACGCATGCTTTGAAGCAAGTACGAGAAGGAAGCTTTTGGCTACCGGCTATTGAATTTCTGTTTCCTAGTCCCATCGTACGTGTTGTACGTCACCGCGTTCTTGACAGTCGGACTTTGGTGTGAATGTGTGTATTCAAGACAGCTTGAGCGGAATTCCGGCCAAAACCGGTCGTGTGTACAGGGCATTAGATTCTCTGGAGTTCCTCAAGCCTAGCCCAATCACTTGGATTTGTGTTGATATTAACTGGGTTTTGTTCTGCACAATAGCACTACAAGAAGGATGAGCAGCACTGTGAAATCAGAGCAAAGAATTGACCTCATCGGTGTGCTGCTGCTCCTTCACTGTCCAATCATAGGCTGAGTTGGGTCCTATGTCAGGCTGTATTTTTCTATGGCGTGCCTGTCCCTGTGGCAGACAGTTTGATGATAAGATTCCTTGGAATTACACAAACCTAGATCTTGAGCACCCGAAACTGTTGTGGTAATAGCCTACATGTTCCTCTGCACAACAGCACTGGAAGAAGGAAAAGCAGCACTCTGAGCTGATCAGAGCAAAGAGATGACCTCATGAGTGTGCTGCTGCTCCTTCTCTGTCCATTTACAGGCTGGGGTGAGTCCTAGGTCAGGCTGTAGTTCTTTATGGAGAAGCAGTTTGATGGTAAGAATCCCTGTAATTCCACAAACCTAGCTTGTGCGCCTGAACATGTCTTGATATTAGCCTACGTTTTCCTGTACAAAACAACACTGGAAGAGGGAAAAGCAGCCCTCTGAGCCAATCAGAGCAGAGAGATGACCTCATCAGAGTGCTGCTGTTCCTTCTCTGTCCAGTCACAGGCTGGGGCGAGTCCTGGGTGAGGCTGTATTTGTCTATTGAGTGCCTGTCTGCCTTGCCCTTGGTAAGATTCTCTGGAATAAAGGACCTGAGTATTGGATAAATGCTGTTTCCTTTTACTTTGGCCATTATTTGGTTCTACATAATACGGATCAACACTATGATTGCATGTGCATGAGCTACTGTAAGTAACAATATGTGTTTGTCTCTACATGCATGCCATTTGTCAATGTATTAAGTTTGACTTTTTGCTATAATAAACAGCATGGTAGAACAGTGGTGCACACCTCTTTTTCTTAGTATCCAATAAGAGTATATATTCTCAAGGTCTACGCTAGGTGGGTTTATTATATTCCTTATTGCTTGCCTCAACTAACCAAGTAAAAGGTTTGCTTGGCAAAATACACCAGAAGGAACTAATGCTTACCTGCACTCCCTCTCCTACTTGATTCACCACTAGACATGTGCACAATAGAAAAATTTGTTTTGTTTCATTTCTGTTTGTTTCCGTTGATTCGTAACGAGTCGTAATTTTCGTAAGTCGTCGGTGTTCGTATTCGTAACGATTCGTATTTTCGTAAGAGTTATTTTTTTGTTGATTCTTTTTTCCGTTAGTTTAATTTTCGTTTATTCAAAATTCGGACGCATTTGTATTTTCGTAGATTTAGTTACATTCGTACTTTCATAAAATTGATTTATTCGTACTTTCGTAACATTGTTTTCGTAGATTCGTAATCGGAGCAAAGTTCATAATTTTATGTAATGTGAATGCTATTATTACATTGTAAGAGACACGGAAAATTACGAATCGAAAAAAAAGTTACGAATGTATGAATTTTTTCGTTCAATCCATTCGAAGCACGTTAAGCAGCGCCATTGTAAGAGACACGGAAAATTACGAAACGAAAAAAAAAAGTTACGAATGTACAATTTTTTCGTTCAATCCATTCAAAGCACGTTAAGCAGCGCCATTGTAAGGGACACGAAAATTACCAATTCAACAAAAAAAAAAAAGTTACGAAAGTACGAATTTTTTCGTTCATTTTGATTTTCGTTGTTCCTGTTTTCGTTTTTTCCAATTTTCTTCTTTCGTGGTTTCGTTGTTTCTAATTTGGTTATTTCGGATTTTCGTTGTTTTTCATATTCGTTCAATTCGATAATTCGTTATTCGTACAAAAATTTTTTTTAGTGAATCATTCGTTCATTCGTATGATAACGAATGAACGAATATAACGAATTTTAACGGAAAACGAAAAAAAAAAAACTAAACGAATTGCACATGTCTATTCACCACCATAGATTGTTGAACACTTCTAGGTATGAAGAAACATATAAGACTCCCCTTGCTTCTCCTAGTCAATCCTTGCACGGGCATGGTCCTAAACAACAGTTGAATTGGAATGGTGGAAAAACACAAGATTAATATGTCCACCTGGTGTATACTGTCAAGGGGACCTTTTACTTTGTATATTCCAGGCAACATACCGGTTCTCATTAAGGAGTGAGTTTCACTTTTATGATATTTTTAACCATCGTGGAGTTGGGCCTTGAGAAATAGAGCACCACTGTTTGCACACATTGTATCATTCTTGGCAAATATAAGTACAAAAGGATTGTTTCTAAAAAAAAAAGCTGCTATGTTGCAAACAACAGATATGACATTGAGAACATGTGCATCATTTATCAAAGTATCAGAAAGACAGTGATTTCCATAGTAACTAGTTTCAAACCTGCACTGGAAAAAACACCGTTGGTGGTGGCAAAAGAAATTGTTAGTATTTCCCATAGCCACCAATCAGGTTCTCATTTTCCGAACCTGCATGAACAGCACAGATAGTTCTTAAATTCATGAACAGTTTTAAATGGTTCTTTATAGTTCCTCATTGCAATTTAATGTAATAATTGAATTTTGCGATAATATGTTTATGTAGCTGAATATATATTTTCTTCTTTGTCTTCCAGCTGGAACAACGTACATTTTTAGTAAAGGAGGAGGACAGATAACATACACGTGGCCCCCGAACGATCGGCCTAGCACGCGCGCAGACAGACTGGCGATAGGGTTTAGCACGGTACAAAAAGAAGCAGTATTGGTTAGAGTGGACAGCTCTTCAGGACTCGGGGACTACCTAGAGCTGCACATAGTAAGTGATAAAACATTTTATTTCCTACAGCATTGTTACATTGTGTCTGTCTAATGTTCTGTGGCTGGGCTTAAGGATTTTAGAATTGATGTGCCAGTCAGCTAATGTCTGATTTGATTAAGGGGCCAGCCATGACTCACCTCTTGAGATGTATACAAATGAAGGCAAAATGATTAGGTCCCTGCAGCTTTTAAAGATGCACATCTACAGCATGCTTATTATAAGACACACTGAGAAGGTCATATCAGATGCCAGATGTTAGGGGAAAGGAGATTAGAGTTCATCCATTATAACAAGACTAAAAAGGTTATATATTTAAAGGGGAAAAGCAAAACTGGAGGAGCTTAGGTGGAATGCAGCTTGGCTTCCGTGCTCATATTCAGGGTTAGATACACATTCTACACTGCCTAGGCCCAGCTCGGTTTTACTACTTCTTCCTACCAATCCCTTTTCTAGGAGAAGAAAAAACGAAAGTGACCATTCATTCAGTCTGCCTCAGTACACCTGGAACCATCTCCTAGAGCAGTAGTCTCCAAACTGTGGCCCATGGGCTGAATGTGGCCCTTTGCTTGCCTTTATCCGGCCCTTGAAGCACTATTTCTTCCACTGACCCCAGTGTTGGGGCACCATTCCTCTCACAGACACAGACACTGGTGCATTATTACTCCCCTGAATGCCAACAAAGGGGCACCATTCCTCCCACTGATACCACCAATGGGGCAACATTTCCCCCACTAAAGCCAATGATGGGGCATTGTTTACTCCCACTGACCCCAGAGCATTCCCAATATTCCCAAAAATCTAATCCCAATAGCCATAGTCTGCCCCCCACCCCCCCCCCTAAAGCCTGAAGGACAGTTAACCGGTCCCATGCTTAGAAAATTTAAGAGCCCTGTCCTAGTGCATAGGTTTCCAAACCTTTTCAGTATGAGGGCCACATCGTATAGTTTACAAACAATTGTGGGCTGAGAATAATTCCAACCAGTGTCCCCCTTACATCAGGGTACTCATTAGAGTCCCCCTTAGATTAGGGTCCACATCATAGTCCACCTTGCATCATAGTCCCCATCACAGCCCTCCTCTACATCATGGGGGTAAAGTAGCGACCATTGGCAGCTTCTGCTAACTTTAAAGCGGAAGTAAACCCATCGATTTAACAGTTTAAAAAAAAAAAAGCATGCCGGGAATGCTAACTGCACATTGGCTGTGCTCTCAACCAAACAGTCAAACCATCCAATGGCTGGTGTCATAACGGATCACATGTGCAGCACCGTGGCAGTTGAAGATTAAACAGAGGCAAAGATGGCAGCTTCCTTGGCTAAAAACGATAGGGGGGTTTACTTCCACTTTAATCCTCAGTCAAGTCTCAGTATAAGTATATGCCACTGATGCTAGCCGCGGGCCAGACAAAATATTGTAGCATTGCGGATGTGATCCGTGGGCCATAGTTTGTTGACCCCTGCCTTAAAAGATAAGACAGATCATCACATTATTGCACTCCTGGGATAGAAATTCATATATTATTGTAAGGAGAAAGAGGGGGACCCATACCACGCTAATTCCATTAATGGAGATTGCATTGGCTGTTTTCAGGCAACAAGGCAAGATGCCTGTACCCTTTTTTTGTACATAAGAATATGTGTTTGACTGTCAACCGTATAATTGTGAATGCCACCCCTGTCCTAGTAGCCCTGGGAGTAGCATACCTCTCAACATTAGAAGCTGAGAAAGAGGGACAACCTGTAATGAAGGAAGCATACAGCATGTCAGCAACAAGTGGATGTGGCTAAACTGGGATAGGCATGGCCTAAAAGAATATATGTAAATATAGTCTAAGCTTTTACAGCACATGCTGCACACATATGCTCTGTACTCAGTCACAATAATCTACTTAACCACTATACAACAAGGAAGAATTTTACCTATAAACATAAACCTAAGGATTGTCTTTATGAAAAAAAAAAACAAAAAAAACAGAACACGGACAAAGAGCTAACACTGTCTTAGCCTACATTTTTGTAGTGTCTGAATTGCAACAATAACCAATGCAGGGAGCAGGTTGAGGCCACCCTTTTTGGAGCATCCCTGGCCCCTACTTGTATAAAGAACACACACATAATGCTTGTTGGGGCTGCACTACATCTGAACATCCTGCATGTTGACTTACACAGTGCTTTTCTTGGGCACTATGCAAATGTAAAGCCGTCAACTAAAGGGAGCTAGATACTATGCTGTTCGAGCTATTGGATTAGTTGCATTTGCTAGCACCATAGCTGGGCTGGTTATTGGAGACACAGCATGGATTTGGGGGACACTGGGATTTTGATAAAATCCTGGCACAGTCCAGCGGAATCCAGGACTGTTGGAAGTTATGCATAGTCCCTAGAAAGCTATTGGAGGTTAGTTATTTGAACTGGGATACTGCATCACAACAACGCTTACTAGATATTACTAAAATACTGGAGTTTAATAATAATAATGTGCCCAGACTATGAACAATAAAGCATATATGTATTCTGAACAAGCTTTAAACTAAGCCCTCGTTCACCCATGTAGCTATAGACATTGTTGAGAAATGGTCAAGATGGTTTTAAAGCTCATTTGCTACTTGGTAAAGTATGTCTACAGGCAACTAGGAAACTTGTTTTTAGTTTTAGATAGGGTGGAGATGGATAAGAACAACTGTCAGGTTTTTTTATTGCTTCCCTTGCCCCTATTATGAAGTTTCCTCTTCTCTATTGGTCGCATTTATCATTGTCCCTAAGGGAGGAAGAGAAAGCAAAATCCTACATTTTGGTTTGTCACCAGAACAGGAAAAGAGAGGAACTCTTCCAATGGGGACACTTGTTCTAGTGACCCTTGATGACAATTTGGAGGGATTTTCTCTTACTTCTTGATTTGGTTATGGGACAGGAAGTGAAGGGAAATCTCCCCACTGGGACATAGATGGCAAAAAAAACTGACAGCAGTTTTATATCCCCTATTCTATCCAAAATGTAAAAAAACAAACAAAAAAAGTTCTACTTTAAGAATATAGGAATACTTTAATGTCCATAGTATTTTTATTATTATTATACAGGATTTATAAAGCACCAACAGTTTGCACAGCACTTAACAAAATGAAGGCAGACATTACAGTTACATTACACTTTGGTACAAGAGGAATCAGAGGGCCCTGCTCGCTAGAGCTTACAATCTAGGAGGGAGGGTCAATTGATACAAAAGGTAATAGCTGTGGGGGATGAGCTGATGGAGAAAGTAAAACAGTGTATTAGTTAGAAGTAGGATAAGCTTCTTTAAAGAGAAGGGTTTTCAGGGATCGTCTAAAGATGGATAGATTAGGGGATAGTCAGAAAGATTTGGGTAGGGAGTTCCAAAGGATGGGAGAAGCTCTGGAGAAATCCTGTAGGCGAGCATGGGAGGAGGTGACATGGGAGCTAGAGAGCAGGGGGTCTTGGGAGGACCGAAGAGAGCAGCTTGGTTGGTATTTTGGGACTAGGTTAGTGATGTAGCTGGGGGCAGAGTTGTGGATGGCTTTGTAAACTATTGTTAGTACTTTGAATTTTATTTGTTGGGTGAGTGGAAGCCAGTGCAGGGATTGGTAGAGAGGGGTGGAGGACACTGAACAGTTGGTGAGGTGGATGAGTCTTGCAGCAGCATTCATTATGGACTGAAGGGGGGATAGTCTATGTAAAGGTAGTCCAATGAGGAGTGAGTTGCAGTAGTCAAGGTGAGAGATGACCAGGGAGTGAATTAGAAGCTTGGTGGCGTCATTGGTTAAAAAGGGGCGTATGGGCACAGGTGCTCCTTAAACATAACAAAGATTCCCGTTCAACAACTATACAAGTACAAACAGTAAAACCACTGATCAAGCACTCACGTAAAGTAAAATGAATATGTCTATAAAATATAGCTGTGTTTTATTTAAATTTTTTGGTATATACATCACATAAGTGTGATAAAAATATCTACCTTGTAACTTCTTTGCTCTCTGGCTATGTGCTCATGTTTAGATTATATTTTGGAGAAAAATGGTTTAGTGAATGTTGAGTTCCCTGCGGACAGCTTGGAGATTTCAAGTTTTCAGATCCGTATTTGTTTATTTTCCATTTCAGCCCGCTTCGAAAGGTTTGTGATTGTGTTATTTCTCCCAAAAGGGATTCTGAAGTTGCTCCTCTGGACCATCTAACAGCGCCGAATGAGAAAAGTGTGATTTAAAAGTTAGAGTGTGAGATAAACGTGATGATCAGGGAACTTGGTGTGTTTCCTCCTTCCAAGCAAGGCTTAGTCAAGGTTACAAACCGTGCCGTTCGGCTGTCCCTGTAGTAAATGTTGATTCAAAACAATCTTGCTTTATGGGAAGTCTAGTTAACTAGCCTGGGCAACACATTTTCATGTAAGCTTTTGTCACTATTAAAAAAAAAAAAAAAGTCTACAGTCAATAATTCAAGATTTTCATCTTCGGGATTTGGAAAATCTCACATAACTCTTGAGTTCCACTGACAGATTCTTTTGTCTGGATCTCCTGGGTTGTCTCTTATTGTGTCTATGTATGACAATCTGATAAATCCAGTCATTCTATGGAACATAATAAAAATCAGACCTTTTTTAGAGCTCTTTCTGATAACGTTCCATTACTTTTGAAATGAAAACAAATATATTTTTTTGCAAGATTTTAACACCTCCCTTTAGTAAAGCTCAACCTGGCAATCTGACAATAAGAATTAAATGTTGTCAGCTAGAGGTATCTGCAAGTACCTTTAGTTATCTTCTAGCATGACGTAGAAAGCATGGGGTGCTTAAAGCGGTGTTCCGGCCAAAATTATACTTTTTAAATAAAAATACCCCTATAATACACAAGCTTAATGTATTCTAGTAAAGTTAGTCTGTAAACTAAGGTCTGTTTTGTTAGTTTTTAGCAGTAGCTTGTTTTTTCTAAACTTGCAGCAGGCCGTGGCCATCTTAAGTGTGGGCATCTGAAGCCAGACTGTATTTCTTCCTGGATCTCATCCTTGCAGATCTCGTACATGCTCAGTGCAGCATAAGCAGTGTAATAGGTTTCAGGTCAGGTTTCCATAGCAACAGCAGTGTCAGAGGAAGTTGCTGCCCCTTCCCAGGAGGCATTGCAAACAGGAAATGATGCGATGGGCCGCGGCCAGGGAGGAGGAAGTGAAAAATGAATACAGCAGATATACAGTCTGTGCTGAAAAAAAAATAAAAAAAATATCCAATTTGTTTACAGTGCACAGTTTAGTGAGGGATGCTGAAGAGTTGTAAAAGTGGGTGGAACTCCACTTTAATATATAAATCCCAAACCAAAACACCTTTCCAAACAGAGCACCATTTCTGTTGGTCAGCTAGCCTCATCTTGCATTCGGGGGTGTAATACAGTAAAATATAAAACTGCAGGGTGACTTTTTCAACAGGCGCTCCTCCATTTTAGATGAAAGATAGCTAAAAGTTTGAGGCCATGCAGGTGTCTGTAGTTAAACCCCTTGGTCTTTTTTCATCAGGTTTACATTTACTACAAGTTAACTTTAAAACAGGCCTGTGATTTGCTACGTTCACTTTAATGCTGCCACTGCAGATGCTTATACGTACCTACCCTTATTTCTACTGCTGCTTCTTGTTAAGTCTAAATGTAGATGAACCAGAAGGAGCACCAAACAAATGTTTAGGAGACCAGAAGCAATGTATTTATACCCTAGTAAACAAAAGCAACTACAGAAGGCAGCCAACGCTTTTCAGGAGCCAACCAATCCTCCTTCATCCAGAGCTTCAGCACTTACCAATGTGTCTAAAGGACTTATGCCCCGTACACACGAGCGGATTTTCCGTTGGCAAAAACTTGGATGGTTCCTCCGATGGAATTCCGCTCAAGCTTGGCTTGCATACACACGGTCACACAAAAGTTCTATGAACTTTCGACCGCCAACAACGCGGTGACGTATAACACTACGACGAGCCGAGTAAATTAAGTTCAATGCTTCCGAGCATGCGTTGAATTGTTTCCGAGCATGCGTAGGAATTTTGCACGTTGGAATTTGTACAATCGGAATTTCAGATTCTGAACTTTTTCCGACTGAAAAATAGAGAACATGCTCTCAAACTTTTGCTGGTGAGAATTCCGCCAGCAAAAGTCCGAACGTGTGTACGGGGGCATCAGAGTAAAAACTCCTGGAAGAAACTATTAAAGCAAGGAGAATGATCAGTAAATGAGTAGCAGAGCACACAGTTTCAATAAAACAATAAATCACTTCTGGACTATTAAACATGTAATGCTACTTCTGGTGCAACAATATTTATATTTCTCAATTTGGGGGACCTCTTTCCCTGGGGGGCACACACTTTGTGGAGAGAGCTGTTGAACCCAAGGCCATTGGGCTCAATCAAGGCCCCCCTGTTTCTGTTAGGCTGATGACCTGTATCCAGCACCTTACCCTAATCTTCCCTTGGCTTTACGGAAGAGACATTCTTGATAGTCCCAGATGTGGGTCTTAGTGAATGGCAGTTGAGGCACCATGTATGGTCATATGGGGGCAAGGTAGAACCCTTGGTCCTTTGTGGGCTCCGACTAGATTGACTTGGAGCTTACATAGGGCTTATCTTCAGTCCTATAAGTGAACATAGAGGGGAAGGGTGAAAGGAAAATCAGTACAAGCAGCTGTGGGGGTCACAATTGAAGTGAACCTGTTGCTTTTTTCTACATGGGTAATGCACAAGTATAATTTTAAATATGTGTGTATTCATTTTTTTTATCAGATCTGATTATTTGTCGTTTCTCTTTAAATCTAAGAATAACTGAACAATGATCTAAATCAGGGATCTCCAAACTTTCTAAGCAATGGGCCAGTTTATTATCCTTCAGACTTTATGAGGGCCAGGCTGTGGCCAGCAGGAGTAGAAAATGTCCTGGCATTGGTAACAATGCCCCATCATTGGTGTCAGTAAGAGGACTAGTGCTCCAACATTGGTGTCAGTGGGAGGAATAGTGCCCCATCATTGGTGTCAGTGGGAGGCATAGTGCCCCATCATTGGTGTCAGTGGGAGAAATAGTGCCCCATCATTGGGGTCAGTGGGAGGAATAGTATGCCAAGGGCCAGATAAAGGAAAGCAAAGGGCCACATTCAGCCCCCGGGCCACAGTTTGGAGACCACTGATCTAAATGAGGTTTCAACAGCATCATTGAACTCTGTATTAAATTTTCAGATGGAAGTTTTATCAAACTAAAAGAACAGAAAGAAATAAAAAAAGAAATTCCAAATTTGAATTCTTTCAAAAATGTATAACACATTAAAAAAAAAGTTCATGTGTGGCTAGGATTACCCTTGTGCTCACCCATTACTATGGTGTTCTTTGTAACTGTTATCCACTTGCCATTCCTATAAAGGATTCTAGGGGTGGAATTTGAATACAGGTTTCATCCTGAAGCTGAATTATCTATGGCAGGTCCTGGTGGGCTTGCAGCCAATTGGCTGATATTATGACTCCAACACTAGCAGTATTTAAGCTCCCCACAGGTACTTTAATCATTTATCTTCCGTTGAAGGCTGCATGATTAGTTTTTGGCATAATTACAACAAAAAAAAAAGAAAAAAAAAAGCCTTTCAACAGGAAAACAGCTAACTTGCAAATTATAGCTTCTCAAAACCCAAGGTTTTTTGTTCTGTGTGTCCAACATTTTCACTATATCATACTGATAACGGCACAGCTTATGCAAGATCAAAGCAGGGAAAGCTCTTACTGCATTAAAAGGACACTGTTTACTCTTCTGATTGAGTCAAAAGGCGTTCCTCAAAGAATGGGACTTTGAATAGACCGTAAACAGTGGTTTGAGTATAGAAATACTAATTTATTGAGACATAGAAAACAAATGAAAACATAAATATGAAGATAAAATCAAATAAATATCTTCATATTTATGTTTTCATTTGTTTTCTATGTCTCAATAAAATGAAATTGTTATACTCACCACCAGTGTTTATGGCCTGTTCAAAGTCCCATTCTTTGAGGAACTCCTTTTGACTCCATGTACCAGGGATGTGGACCATAACCATCCAGGTAGTTAGGCAAAAACATCTTTACTCTTCTGATTGAGGACTACTTAGATAACTACCGTATATACTCGAGTATAAGCCGACCCGAATATAAGCCGAGGCACCTAATTTTACCACAAACAACTGGGGAAACGTATTGAATCGAGTATAAGCCTAGGGTGAGAAATGCACAGCTACTGTAAGTGGAAAAGAGGGTCAACAATGCCCATTTGCAGCCTCACTGTGCCCATTTGCATGCCTCACTGTGCCCATTTGCAGCCAAGTTAAGGGTTCTTAAATGCCCCCTAGCTGCAGCCAAAATGTGGGGTCTCTGGACCCAAGGGGTCCCGAAATGACATTGCTGCAGATGGACACAGTTGACCGACTTTGGGGCCCTGTATCTTGGGGTCACTTGGTGCTAGGAACCCCATCTTTGGATATGTTGTAGTGCTAGTTCCACTGGGGTTGAATACCATAGTTGGGGTTCCTAGCACCAAGTGTCCCCGAGATATGGGGCCCCAATTCGGGTCAGAAATTGTCAAGCACTTTTCTGCAGCAGAGAATGACATTTTCCGAACCGATTTTGGGGCCCCGAATCTTGGGGCCACTTAGTGCTAGGGATTCCATCTTTGGATATGTTGTAGTGCTAGGTCCGCTGGGTTGGCATACCAAATTTGTGCTTGACGCTGAAAAACTCGGCTTATACTCGAGTATATACGGTACTTAGGAAAAATAAATAAACACACGCACACTGCAATATATCTTTATGCTCACACATTCATAAACCTGGCAATTAAAGGTACCAGACCTCAAAAAAAAAAAACATAGTTTTTTCGAAACTTGTGACAATATTATGCTACGTGTCTACTGTGGCCACTTTAGATACAAGCACTGCTTAGTTGGGCTTTTCTCTTGAATGCATACCTACATAAGTGTTGTCTAGGCAATGCCATATTTGTGCAATCAACGTTACAACAACTATGCATGACTCAAAATAATAGCCTAAAAGGGAGAATTAAGCAGATAACTATTTTCTATCTTGTAAGGGCCTGAGCCATGTTAATATCTCATATATTTCTAGAGCACGGCAATGAATAACAAGTGATGATAGCGGAGCTGTAACCTTGATGGTTGATCTCCCGTTTGACAAGTGTAATAAATGAGTTTTCTATTAGGCAAGTCTGTGCAAGGAATGCTCGGCTGAGATTTTCTTGGACAGTATTTTGATCCAAGATTGCGTTTGTTCCTGGAACCCGGCATTAAATTACCAATGCATATAGTAATTCAGTTTTGTGAAGAGCAATGGCTGTGGTTCAAGAAATCCTACCTCTCGTCCATCTAATTGTATATGTAAATCGATACAGCAAAGTAAATAGAACTTAGGAAGGAAGCTGCGGAAATATACCTTTGAGGTACAGTTTTGTACTACAGGCACACTTATTTAATGCATCTGGATTGCTATTATTTAAATAGACCCTGTCACCAGACCATTCATTATAACAATCGTTGTCCCATAGGATTAAGCGTGTATTTAATGTATGTTTTGCATGTTATTTACCTGTAAAAGCATGCCTTGTAAAGACATTATAAAGCCCTGAGATTGCGTGGGTGCGGCCATCTTGGGTGTAATGACAGCATATTTAAAGCTGTCACTCAAGTAAAACGCTATAGAATCCCCCTTCATCTCCCCCTGGCAGCTACATGAAAGATTACTTAGAGAGGTAATAGGAGCAGAGGAGCTGGGCCAGCACAAGCAGGAATTAGACACTCCCAGAACATGAGAAATCTGTAAAAGCATGCCTTGTGTAGACATTAAAAAGCCCTGAGATTGTTGTTGGGTGCCGCCATCTTGGGTTTAATGACAGCATATTTAAAGCTGTCACTCAAGTAAAACCCTATAGAATCCCCCTTCATTTCCCCCTGGCAGCTACATGAACGATTACTTAGAGAGGTAATAGGTGCAGACGAGCTGGGCCAGCACAAATAGTAATAAGACACTCCCAGAACATTAGAAATCTGTAAAAGCATGCCTTGTGTAGACATTAGAAAGCCTTGAGATTGTTGTTGGGTGCTGCCATTTTGGGATTAATGACAGCATATTTAAAGATGTCACTCAAGTAAAACGCTATAGAATCCCCCTTAATTTTCCCCCTGGCAGCTACATGAAAGATTATTTAGAGAGGTAACAGGTGCAGAGGAGCTGGGCCAGCACAAACAGGAATTAGACACTCCCAGAACAGGAGAAATCTTTAAACAAGGGAGCTGTGGTAGGAAATTGACTCTTTCTAAAGTAGTCTAATTTGCTAGCAAGTTCAGAGTGCAAGTGAATAATGTTAAAAATAATTTATGGAAAGGAAATAAGCTTAAAGTGTCAAAACTGATTACTCAATTGTTGCTGCGTGTTTTCAAGTTGAACTACTGCATGTGAGTTCCCAGTTCTGCCCGCCTGTGATCATTGGAATGGTATCTTACACTACTAATTTGTTCAATTTATTTTATATTACAGAGAATAAAGCATGAGTATTGGAACTATACCTTATGTACCAGGAGAAGTAAGAATCCATGGCTGGGCTTCCTGGGTCTGGAATTCTTAACCAGCAGGGAGACCTTGCCACTAGAAATCCTGAGACACATACGATTCCAGATGCTGTGTTAGTCTAGCAGCATCTAAAGACTGGATATATATATGCATTACAGCATGGACCATTGCACTTTGCTCATTTTGTCTTGTATCAGTTGAAGGAAAAGTGCCCCAAGGGTCAGATAAAGGCGAGCAAAGGGCTCCAGTTTGGAGACCCCTGCCTTAGACCATGCCTGGTTCAGGGCCAGAAGCTTTTGTACTAAGTTCAGTCCCTGGCCTCTTTTTATTGAAACTGAAACTGTTGCCTCCATTAGGTGAATAGTGCTCTATAGAAGTATCCAGGGGGTCCCCTACTTACAAACATCCGACGACTCCTACTTACAAACGGAGAGAGACAACAGGAAGTGAGAGGAAATCCACCCCTAGGAAGGGAAATTCACTCCTGTAAGAGTTAATATGGGAAAAATGTGTCTCCACTGATGCTTTATCACCAGTCCATGTTTCCCTAACAACCCAAAATTTTCAAAATCCAATTGTCATTGGGACAGAAGGTGAAGTGAAATCTTCTGAACAGGGGCACAGACAGCAAAACAAATGTTACAGGGGTGATAACCCTTCTCTATGTTATCTAAAAAACTTAAAAATCGTTTTTTTGGCTGGAGCTACACTTAAAGATTGTACCTGTTCCAACTTACAAACAGATTCAACTTAAGAACAAACCTACAGTCCCTATCTTGTTTGTAACCTGGGCACCACCTGTATACTCTGAATAAAGTGGGGAAGGTTAATACCGCCTTCATATTTTCACTGCTATTTGTGCACCCATAAAGGAGATTTTTCCTTACTTCTTGTTCCAGTGATAACTTGTTACACGCAAACAAAATGGCGTCATCAGCATATAAAATAAGAAAAAAAACTCCCCATGGGGGTACAGCTAGATATAGAAACCTAGCAATCATTCTAGTTCTACGCCAAACTTAAAACAAAAATGTTTGGTCTGGAATTCCTCTTGGCAATCATCATGTGAGTGTGAAAAGCCAAAATGAAAAATTGACACCAATATCTCACATACCTGACTAAGCTGTTAGACAAAGTAGAGTATTTGTTGAATCATGGTAGTTTTTTTTTTTCTTATCTTGAGTCAGACCTGTTCCCCTATGCTTGCGGTGTAAGAACACAGTTTCACCATCACCTTTCTTTAAAGACAACGCGGAAACCATAACATTAAATTGCCTCTTTCCCATACAGATGCAGTTTTTGTAAAGTTTGATTTTTACTTTGTAGCTATAATGCAAACAGAGATCTTAGGCCAGTTCCTCTTTACATAATCATACAATTCTGTAACCTGAAGCCTAGGATGAGCATAAACATATTATTTTATGGACAACGCTCACAGCTAATTGTCACATGACCATTCAACTAGATACTTTACACTTTTACTATGTTCCTTTTAGTAGCACAGCTTAAATTGTAATTATATCTGCCTTCTCCACTTTCATGAACAAAGCCTGTGAAAGCAATTATCAATATGAAATCCACTTATCGTTATTGTAGGTTTTCCTGCCATCTGATATTGGGAGCTGCTGGGATTAATCTGGGTTAACGACCATTTTATTAAACAGCTAGCTCAAAGCTGGTTGATATTCTATCTTTAGTCATTAATCATACGTAATATTTCATGAATAAGAATGACAAATGTACAGTATATTATAATTGTATAAAGTAGTTCTTTTAAAGCAGAGTACAGATAGATATAAGTTCTATTAAAGCAGATTGTAATAGATAGATAGATAGAAAGATAGATAGAAAGATAGATAGATAGATAGATAGATAGATAGATAGATATAGATAGATAGATAGATAGATAGATAGATAGATAGATATTGTTTCAACAATATGGCGAGGTAACCCTAAGATAACCCCAAACTTCTGGACATGTGCTAAACCCAGCCTCTTCCCCATGCTGCCACTTTCCACGATAGGCAGTACCTGATCAACCTATTATCAGGCCTGAACCTTGTCATATGGGGGTGATACTCCATACTATGTAAATACTAACTTTGAGAAAGTTGGTATTGGTACGGGATGTTCAAGGGTTCCAGTGGCAAAGAGGTGAAGGGAGGATGTGGTTAAGTTGCTTGATGTCCAACTACTTTTCTTGGCCAAGAGTCTACAGGTAATCTTTAAACATTAAGATTGAACAGAAAAAGGAGTTGTTACTTTAGTAAGTTCTATCGTAACATCTTTTCACCTAAATATGACCTCCATGATTAAGTCCCAAGGGTGAGGCGAAACATGTTGGAGTTGTTGTCTGCTTTTACCTGCTAACCACTCGGGCTGGGTGAGGTGTGCAGCGGCTGGGATATCTCTTCCCATTTTTGCAGTATGCTTTGGGTCTGGACGGACCTTTCCTCAACCTGCGCCCTCACTAGCCAACGGCATCCAATTCATCAGACCTTAACAACCTGAGCAGGGAACCCTTAAGCATTTGTCATGGGTCACAGGAAAAGGAGTTGTTACTCAAGTGGGCTGTATCACAACATCTTTTCAACCAAATGTGACCTATTAGGGGCAACAGGATAGAGTACAAGTAGCCAAGGGAGGTTGTATACAGAGAAAGACAGTGCAGCCTATGCCTTAGAGTGAAACCTATGGGGGTTTATTGTTAGGCTACAATCATTATGGCAGCCCAGCAACTCCCAAGGGCCGCAAAAAAATGGCAGCAGTCACAGTGGGTGATTGTACCCTTTAATAGATGAGCCCATGCTGGATTTCCAAGACTTTGTTGAAACAGGAGCTGCTGATTCTTGTAGTGATAGTTTTTGTATAGGCCACAAGTCAAGACAAGGGGAATGCTGAAAAGCATGTACATCAGTGACAGTTTATGTGGTTTAGCAGGCAAGTTAACTAATAGTAATGGTTAAGCTTGTTCCTTTGGATCTTTGTATCTTTGTATCTTACCCCCATCACCAAGTAATAGCCTAATTTTCCTGAATTTGACCTCCTTAATAGGTTGTCTACTCAATGTTTCAGCCTGTCCATATGACTTAAGTTACATATACCACTATATACTCTACTTTTATATGTTTTTGAAATAGTTTAATCTTTTTTTTTTTAATAAATGCCTGTTTTTTTGCGAAAATCTTGATAGAATTATTTTTGCATTATGACTTCTATAACTACTGTTTTATCAAGGATGAATATTTAACAAAGCCTGCATCCTGCCTTTAAACATTGACCTGAGCCCTACAGCACTCATCTAGTAGGGATGTTAATGAAATGCTTAATGCCTAGGGAACAAGTGATGGATTTTAAATGTCACCACATCATACCAAATAACTGTTGAGTGGCAAGACCAAGATATGAGTTGAAGTATTTTGTTGTGGGACATAAATTGTCATAGAGGAAAGAACAAAGAATGAAAACTTGGTCAAGTATATTTCGTTGTATGTATGTTGAGTATCTGAGCTATTATTCTCTTTTTAGTGGATAAAAAGTATAAAGTGCATTTTGTTTCAAAGATTGTAAATTACTCACAAAATAGAACAACCAATTAGACGTTATTTAACACTTCATGAATCGTGCATGTTACATCATAGTGGAACTCAAGAGTATTTATCTTGTTGATGAAGCTCAACAATGCCAACAAATGTAGGCCTTGCCCAGCGTCCCCCATTGTCACATAGGTTTTTCTTGAACAGCACAGGCAGTGCCTTTAGTTATACTTAAAATAGAACCCACTTTAAAAAAAAAAAGTTGTATTTGATTTTTTTTTTTTTTATGATTGCTTCTCCTCCTGCAGGCACTGCTGTCAGTTTCACTCCTGATATAAAGAAACTGATCCAACTGTCAAACTGAATGCTCCTCTGGTGTAACCTTCAAGGATCGTCTTTCAGCTTGACATCTGGTTTATCTCTGTGTATCAGATGCTGCTGTCATTGCTCCTGTACCAATGTAGTCTGTGTGGCTGGGCTGTCAGTTTGACAGCCAGGTTCAACTCCGTGTCTGATTGGTTGGTATTGGTATGGGTTATTGGCTGGTGGAGCATGCTGAATGTAGTTGCATGCTCATTGCTGCCTATAGCTGCATTAAAAAATGCCTCTACTTGCCCAAGTTCACATAAATTCATGCCACTGCAACAAGCTCTGTCCATTTACAATGATGGCACAGCAGTTTACTCAGTGCCCAAACCGGGAGAAGAACGTCTATGATTGTAATCCTTACGCTGTAATAAGAGAACCAAATGCATAGGTTCCCAAATCCGCCTGTCTACCAATTCCCCACTATCGCTACAGTCCAGTTTATAAAATATGGAGGCAGGTTAAAAATAAACATCAAGCTTGCCTACTTGCCAAAAAACATTTACAGATTATTCCTGGGATTTATTGTATTTTCAATTTCTTTAATCCCCATTTTCCTTATCCACAGGCTTTATCAGCTTGAAATGCAAGCTCAGCTGTTTAGCAAAAATATGGATTGAGACAAAGTTCAAAATGGACAACAGTGTTATCTTTGAAAAGGTCCCGGAGTGTGCTGAATTTGTGAACCCGCATGTACGAGCACATGGCTGCTTTGATAACCTGTAAAAGAATGAATAACTGCTTCTTGTTATAAACAGATAATACAGGTCAGCGAGGCCTGACACCACAAGCAGTCACTGAGATTGCCGTGTACGGAAATATTTGCTGTTGTAAGTCCAATCTCCGGAATTGTATTTTTTATTTTGCCCATATATTGTCAGTGTTTCTGCTTAGCTTGTGGCAGTAACATGCAAACAATATTATCCTGTCTGGCTTTAGATCATCCACTCCCTTTCAGTAGTCTGTTTGAGCAATATACATTTTCATCACTGCAGATCAATAAAAACATTTCAGCTGTTAAAAGAAGAACCATATTTTGTCCGAAATGATATGCATCATACATTCCAATTATATTTTGAAAGGGAATTGAGATGAAATCACAGCAAAAGCATGACTGGAAAGCATTTTATTTGAACCTGAGAATATTTTGGATATACGCATATTAGTCCTCGTTCATCAAGCTGTAGGGGTATTTTATTGTACAAAAAATAATAATGAATGTTTCATCTAGTACAATGAACTTGCAAAGTTATAATAGTAGACAAAACGTTCACTAGAAATAAGGGAAGAGGAATATTCAAGTTGTGATACTTAAAAGAAGCAACGATGCCAGTACAAGTAGTGCCGTTGAGTAGATCAGTCCATTAATGTGCTTGAAAAATGCACTAGTGGTTAGTGGTCAGCATCTAGTCCTTCACGGGTTCTTCATTAGTTAGGCAACAAGTATGGCCAGATGGGCGGCCAAAGGAAATATGCAATTGGTGCATTTGTTGAGAGAAAAACAACAAAGTTATACTGAGGGAAAACTGAGAGGAAAAGATAGGTAAAATGGGAGAGAGATAAAATCAAGAAGGTGTGGAGAGGGGGAGACTATAGGGATGTAGGGGGAGGGATAGGATCAGTAAATCCCATGGTGTCAGCCTTGGCAATGTCTATAGACAAGGCCATTGTTCATATTGAAAGATGGGCACTATCAAGGCATGGTTGTCTTTTATAGTCCAACCACGAGCCCCAAATCTTTAAATATTCAGGTCAGCTTTTCACATATCATAATTCCCATGAGTCGTTGCTTGACCTCAGCAAAATTTATCATCGGGGGTTTCCAAGCCCTAGCTAGAGTTTGCTCATGTAGGGGCACTTTAAAGTGTGCTTAAGGTGACCAAGTCAAAGAAGCCTGGGTTGTAAAAGACCATGTCTTCAAACCTGTTTGCCACTGCCATCCACTGCAGAAATGTAGCCCTTCCAAATGGGTGGAATAACTGCTCTCCTGGTCACATGTTGTGATTTCTTCCTTCGGACCGTATTTCTTGTAGTGACATAGACGTTGATGAGCTTGCTACGGGAAACACAGATAATTCAACCAAAAATTTAGAATATCTGAGAAGGTCAGAGAGCAGCAGAGCATTGGCTTTTTAATACAGTGCCCAATGGATAGGTAACTATATATGATCTTCTTTTACCGCACAGGCTTCTTTTAAAAGTAGTCCTGTGGTGACAGGGTGATTTAAGGCATGTCAAAGTGGACTCTCAGTATAATAGTATATCATGTTAGCATGCCTTAAAATGACACTAGTAATACTTCATATTCCCATCGCACACATTCCTTGTATAAGCTCTCAAGGTTTGGGTGCTGCAGCAACAACCAGCTGGATATTGGTTCAGGTCACAAAGTAGATATTTTCCAGCACACCAAGGATCAGCACAAAGTGGCGTCTAAACGGGTAGTTTATTGCATGATCACAACACAAGAAAGGTGCAATGCTTTGGAGTCACGCAGGACCCCTTCGCCAGGCATGTGGCGACGAAGGGGTCCTACGTGACTCCGAAATGTTGCACCTTTCTTGTGTGGTGATCATGCAATAAGCTACACGTTTGGGCGCCACTTTGTGGCGATCCTTGTTGTTCTGGTAAATATCTACGTTAAAGTGTCACTAAACGCAAATTTTGCCGCAGTTTCTTTAATTCTTTCTTTTTTTTTCTTAAAAAATGTCCATGATTTCCAGGCTTCTTCTTTGTCTTGTGCAAGATTCCTACCCTCCACTGATGCACCTCATTGCTATTCGTGTGAGCAAGCAGAGCCATTATTTCTGGTCACATGCTCTGCTCCATGTGTACTACAAATCCCATATTGCTGACTGTGTCTGTAGGTCAGGGGGTGAGCAGGAAAGGGTGACTACATTCACATACACAAGGAGGGCATGGAGCACTGACGTAGCCACCCTAGAACAGGAAGCCTGAGAACAGCAGAAAAATAAGAAAGAAGTCACATTCTAGTTATATTTAAACGTATTGCAGTATTTTTATTTTATAAAAAAAAGGGGGAGTTTTGTGTCAATTGAAGGCATCATAGCTAGAACTATGTGTGATGGGGCTCCATTAAAGTAGTTGTAAAGGCTGAAGGTTATTTTACCTTCATGCATCCAATGGCTCCCGCTGCTGTCAATTACAGTCAGGGAGGAGGGAGCCGGGGCAGGGCCGAGCCCCATTCTGCCTTATGGACAAACAGAGCAGGGCTCGGGAGCTCTGGGCTCTATCCCCCTGCCAAGTGCTGTCATAGCAAGCCGCTTGCTATGGGGTCACTTGGCGGGATTGTGCGGCCCAGAGCGCCATTGGGGGACCTGAGAGGAGGAGGATCGGGACTGTTGTGTGCAAAACCATTGCACAGAGCAGGTAAATATGACATGTTTGTTATTAAAACAAAACAAATAACCTTTAGTATCACTTTAAGCCATTAAGGAAACCCCTCCCTTTATAATAATGATTCCTAAGATAATTGTTCTATTGATATATACAATTAATTGCTGTCATAGATATGGTCCCCAACTAAATACTGTACATGAATTCATTTGATCCAAATGTATTTGCCAAATGCTGGTGCTACCTATATAAATCACTATGTATCCAGACAACTCTGGGTTCCCCTTGCCTCCAATAGCAGTTGTATGGTCTGCTATGGCTATAGTTAAACCCCTTTGTTTAACAGACAAATACACTACCAGTGTATACAACATCATGCTCATGGGAGAAGCTGGTGTTTAACATCAATCCTTCCATACCTAGGCCAGGCTTTTACATGATATGCTTCTAGGGTAGAACATACACTAACTCGTCCATTCTCAACCAGGGTTCAGTGGACCTCTAAGGTTCCTGCAGAGATTGCCAATCAGCTTGATGCTGCCTGCAAATTACTAGAGCCATTCGGCAGAGCCAGATTCAGTACTTACTCAGTGTTTGTAAGGTTGACATTCTGACCACCACTGTAAAAAGTTTGAAAAAAGCTGCATAAACCTATTAAATACATTACCCTTTTCTTGTAACTGGTGTTTCGATCATAAGGCTAAACATATTTAATGCCCAGTTTTATCAAAACCGCTATTTATCAAGATGCATATTGCAGTGACGTTACAGAAAGCCGCACAAATGGTGAGAAATAGCATACCTATAGCAAAATCACACTCCGTGTCATGTAATTTCATGCAATAACACAAGCTGCAACACAAAGCCTGGAAATGTGACAGCATGGTGTTGAAGTAACCTATACTTAGCGTAAATGAATGAAAAATAATGAATAGCCAGATTCCGTCAATTGCCCGACTAATATTTATAAGGCGAGCTGCAGGAATGTGCGCAGTAAAGCTTAACATTTCTTAATTACTGTTAACGTTCAAGGAGATTGCTGCTATACAAAAGCGTTGAATAAAATGGCCATAAAATAGAAAAAGGTCACTTAACAGCAATGCTGCAGCACATGTCCTTGTGGAAACATGGCTGTTGGAAAGAAGATAAGTGCACTAGGCGGCCCATAATCCACAGGGGCTTGTATTAAGAAGTTAAGTAGTTAAGTTCAGGACTTTACAGGTTGTGTGTAACAACAGTTTGAAGGAAATTGATAAAAATGGTTCTAAATGGCAGAAGGAGAAATTTCAGAAGAGAGAGCTAGGGGTCCTGAGGGTGTATCAAGAGGACCTTCCACTTAGAAGAAAAACACTAATGCACTGGGGTGTGGTAGTAAATCTGCACAACTAAGCAATATAAATATAATATTAATATTTTGGTAAAATTAGCTACATGGACTCAGTTACATAGTAGGTGAGGTTGAAAAAAGACACATGTCCATCAAGTCCAACCTATGTGTTAGTTGGTGTTTCCCCTGCAGCAGGTCTACCTTCAGCCATAAGCACCAACACTTTGTTGGTGAACTCTATACAGCCTAATACACAAGTGAAATATATATACGGTATAAATATATCTACATCTATAGTTTAATTGGTCAAAGGATTTTTTTAAATGTCCATCCATTATTATTATACTACAAGATCTATACAGCACCAACAGTTTGCGCAGAGCTTTACAATGTAGAGGGGGGACAGTACAATTACAATACAGTTCAATACAGAAGGGACAGGAGGGCCCTGCTCGTGGAGCTTACAATCTAAAGGGAGGGGGTACAAAATGTAATAGCTGTGGGGATGATCAGATGAAGGTGGCTCGGATACAGTTCTTAGGTGGAGGTGGGGTAGGCTTCCCTGAATAAGTGAATTTTCAGTGATTGCCTAAAGACGGACAGGGTAGGGGCTGACCAGACATACTGGGGCAGAGAGTTCCAGAGGATGGGAGAGGCTCTGTAGAAGTCCTAGAGGCAAGCATGGGAGGGGGTAACAAGGGAGCTAGAGAGCAGGAGGTCTTGGTAGGAGGGGAGAGGACGATTTGGGCGATATCTGCAGTTGAGGTTGGTGCTGTAGCTGGGGACGATGCTGTGGATGTCCACATAATAGATCCATCATCCATTATGATGGATCCATGATTTGCACAGCTCTGCCACACAGCACAACACTGACTGGCAGGTCTCACCTGGTTTTTCTCTGTTGCAGTTATGTCCTTCCCCCAGCCTGTGACTGGGCAGTAAAAGGAAAAGCAGTAGACTGATGAGCTCACCCCTCTGTCACTTTGCTCTCTTCGCATATCAGAATGCCCCTTGTACTTAATGAGCACTGAAGCACAACTCACGCTCTCTGCACAGCTGGTTTCGCAATCTTGCATGCAAATATGCACCCGCTCAAGGCCAAGGCCCACCCGCAGAGAGGCCACATATTTGCATGCCACCGGCGCCAAGAGGTTAAGGACCAGTAAGCTGCAATTTAAAACATTTTTGTTTTGGGGCCTAATGTCACTCTGAAATCTTCAGTCTGATGAATGTGTCCAGGGAATAAAAGCATGTATGTGAACATTACTTCTCCAAAGAAATGAATGGACAAACCATCTACAACAGTTTTTTTCTGTTTTATGTATTTTACTCTTATATACAGTATGCTATATTAAGCAATATATTTAGTTTGGGGTTTGATGTCAAACATCAATGAGGATCAGAGGTCAGCAGAGTTTGGCGGGTGAGGTCCAACGGGGAGAACTTTGGGAATCACTTTAATAATATTTAGTTGTTTTGTTTGCAATATAAACAGCAGTAAAGGGAAATCACCCAAGCTTTGATAGACTATGCCATTTTCTGCCATTGCTTCCTCCTTCGAGAGACAGAGTAGCAGCGTTCTACAAGAGAAGTCAAGGTCGAGGTGGACATACTGAGGAAGAAACATTTAAGTTAAAGAACTGATGAAAACCCGCTGTTCACATAGATTGAATACTCTAAATTGCTTCAGCCTACACAAAAATTGTGTAGGCAGTGTCTGTTTCAGAATGCAGCTGTATGACTTTTAACATCTTCGACCAGCTGGATGGAAATACCATAAACAATATCATCTTTAAGCAATACAACAGACTTAACCAATAAGGGAATATGAAGAGCAGTAATGGCACAACAATAAGCAACATAAGGAATGTAATTAGAATCAGCACTTTTAAGACTGCTAGTGTATATGCATATAATAAACGACTGCATAATGCAGCACTTCTCAACCTTTTTAATATAAAAGAACCATAAAAATAACTTTCAGGTCTCGGGAACCCCTGCTAATAATTACTATATCTACAGCCCACTGTACATTAGCGTGGTGTTCAGTCGAAATAATGCTCCTTGCATTTGTGGATAGTGGGAGGAATGCTCCTTACATTGGTTGCTAGTGGGAAGAATTCTAACTTACAGATAACTACAAACATTTTTGGTGTTAGTGGCTACATATCAGAGAGGCAGAAATTGGTCATTGCTCAAGGAACACCTAGCAACCTCTGGAGGAACCATAGGGTTCCATGGAACCCTGGTTGAGAAAGGCTGGCTTAATATTTCCACTTGATTACAGTATAGCTACCAGCCCCATGGATAGTCACTTTACTTTTGTAGACACCAGACCCTTATTCCTATTGCCTGTATTGGGCTTAGCGTTGATGCTGAGAAAATAGTGCACTTATGCAGACCATATCACGAGACGTTTAAAAAAAATGTACATAGTAAAAAAAGAGCAAGTTGGGCATCATAAGAAAATGCGAGAACCTACTCTTACAGATCCACTAGTGGGTGATATTGTAGACAACATTTTATCAAGATAGGAAGAGCCGAGCTAAATCTTACTTCTTTGTATTTCTTCCAAAAGCTTTTAGCTTCTGCTGGTTGTCTGCCTTATTCATTTCTGTGGACCTTACACTTAATATAGCCACGAACAAAAAATCTTCAGGTAAAAATAGGGGACCATAGAAAGGTATATAGAAAGAATGTTCAGATGTGGGCCACGTGGGTATGTATTAGTGCTAGGGGCTCTGTGCATGAAGCATTTGGGCATTACAGCCAAGCTACAGGTGATTCCTAAATGCGGGAGACCTACTAAGTAGCATTAGGTCCAAGAGTTTGAGTACAAACATCATATGCTCAATGCCCTATGTTTATGCCCATTTGTACTGGGCCTCTCATGGCAGATTCACTTCACGTCCCTGTCCTGTGAAAAGTTAATCTAGTCATGTTTGGCTTGCTTATCTTTCAGATTATGTGGTTATGGGCATCATTTTCCAAACGTTGGGAAGAAAGTCACTAACTGTAATCATTAAGACTTTTAAATACATATAGGTGATGATGCTAATTTCTTTCTTCTGTTATATACATATTGTATATGGCAACAATAATTAAAGGAAAGAACTAGGGCTGTGAAAATTAAAGATTAATTCCTCGAATTAATCGTTAATTTTTTTGATCGATCAAATTTTTTTTGATCGATCAAAATTCTTTTGATTGGTACTCACCTCTCCGCCGCCTTCCCGGTCTTCAGGGAGTTCCGTCGGAGATCCGGTGATCCCCAAGTGCCTCCGTCTGCTAACGAAGGGAGGGGGGGGGAGTCTGGTGACGTTGAAGTTCTGATTGAACATAATGCGTACGGGGGAGGAGCTACGCATGATGTCACCCACTGCTGCCCTACGGAACTAACACGATTGTCGGCTTTACATGCTGTGTTTTTATCATCTTTATGTGAGTAGTTTGTGTTTGAACACAAAAATTAAATCTTATACTTAAGCGGTGAGCACTTAGATCTTTTCTTTCTACCCAAGACCTGGCATCCTTGCTGAGATCTAAGGAGACGTGAGAGAAGTTTATGGTCTGTGTTAACCCTTTTGATACCCGCTTGCATGACCACCTGTTTGCACAGGGGTCCATGCCATAAGGTGAGAGTGATTAGTTAGACCGGAGGTGGAGGGATTGTCACGCTACTGTGGAAAAAATAATTACTTACATCAGTGCTACAGTTTGAATTTAAAACGTATTTGTGGGAACTGTGAAGTTAAGTCATGGATTGTGGAAACTAACTAGTGTCGGGTGATTGTATATAGTGTATACCACATTTAGAGAGAGAAATATGGCACCTCCAGGCAACTTGTATTTTTAGAAGGAGATCAGTAATGGCAGCTCCCATATCTTTCACTATGGTATTCCTTTTTGTTGCATAAAAAATCTAAGGGGCAGTACCCTGTAATAGAAGAGTTCTTATATTCACATCTCTGGAAGCCTATGACTCCTACCATCACAATGCTCAAGTGTTGCGACCTCCGTCAACCTCAGCATTCGATGCGTCTGGAAGGGTTGGATGTCCGTGTGATCAAATGCGTACTGTAATTCTATCCTCTGGTCTCTACATTACTACAGGGCAAAGCAGAGATGTAGGAACCAGGGGATGGAACCCTATGTGCTTTGAGGGACACAGGCATCCCACCATTGAATGCTGGAGATTCTTATGGAGGCTGCTGTGCTAATACAAATTGTAAATAGGTGACACGGGCCTCCAGAGAGGTGGGTAAAATTGACCTATTATGGAAGTGCCATTTACATTTTTTTTTAGGTGACTGACTTGGTCACTTTAAAGATCTAATTGCATTCTTCATAGCTTTTTACCATTTTATCATTTAAGGCACATCTGCTCATAAACACCTAAGGCAGCATCAGTTCTTAATAGAGAAGAAAAATCAGCAGTTGGATTCCAGTTCCAGCTAATTTTACCCGAAGGAAAAGGCAATAATCAGAAAAAACTTCTATCCATACAAAGAGAAGGAAGCTACCCGTGACTGCAATCACTCCAAAATAATGGTAGCACAATAATAATGCCAGGAAGAGTACAGTATAAATAAATATGCCCTTTATTGCTGCTCCGTCAAGGTGAAAATAAAAAACACCTTAAGTCGCAGCAATGAAATTAGTTACATAAATATTGCATGCATTTAGATGTTACAGTTGGCTGGAACTTAACCTATTATATT
Source organism: Lithobates sylvaticus (assembly GCA_028564925.1). Lineage (NCBI taxonomy): Eukaryota > Metazoa > Chordata > Amphibia > Anura > Ranidae > Lithobates > Lithobates sylvaticus. The sequence continues at coordinate 33,574,990 of CM053028.1, forward strand.
GTGCATTAATTGCTTTGAGTAATGGAATGTACTGGGGAAAGTCATGAAAGTTAAAGCATTGATCAATGGGATTTCTTCTTCTAGTTTTCCAGCGAGAAATGCTGTAGGCAAAAAGCCCCTTTCCAGTAAAGAATATTACTGAATGGAAAAAAAATACTGTGTGCAAGGCAACCTGAAACTGCTGTATGCACCTAGATGGTATTATAAAGAAATACATATATATATATATATATATATATATATATATATATATATATATATATATAGAGAGAGAGAGAGAGAGAGAGAGAGAGAGTTACATTATATAGAGTACACTCACTATATAGAGTTGCATTATTTTTACTTTTATACCTTTTCTTTTTTTTTTTTTGCATTTTTTTTCTCTCTTTCTATTTTCTATGTCTCTCTTCCCATCTCTTTCTTTCTCTAACTCTGTCTATATCTGTCTGTATGTTTGCTTCTCCATCTTCTCGTTCTATCTTTCCTCTGTCTTTTTGGCTCTATCTCTCCTTCTTCATTTCCCTTTCTCTCTCTTCAATCCTTTTGGTTTCTCTCTATTTTTCTTCTTCTCTCTCTGTCTCTCTTTCTTCCATCCTTCTACCTCTACCTCTCCTTCTTCCTCTCTCTGTACCTCTCTCCTCCTGTCTCTAACACTCCTTCTTTCTCTCTCTCTCTTCAATTATTTTTCTTCCTCTCTCTGTCTCTTTTTCTTCCATCCGTCTGTCTCTATCTCCCCTTCTTCATCTCTCTGTACCTCTCTCCTCTGTCCTTCTGTCTCTATATCTCTCTTCTCTCTCTCTCTCTATCTCTCTCTTCTCCATCCTTCTAACGTTATCTCTCCTCCCTCTCTCTGTCTTTCTCTCCTCCATCCCTTTTTCTCTCCTTATGCCTCTCTGTTTTTCTTCCATTCTTCGGTCTCTATCTTTCCTACTTCCTCTCTCTTTCTGAATCCCCTCCATACTTCTGTCTCTATCTGTCCTCGCTCTTTCTCTTATTCCTCCATTCTTCAATCTCTATCATCTGTCATCTCTGTCTGTCTATCTTTCCTCCATCCTTCTGTCTCAATTTCTCCTTCTTCCTTTCTCTTTCTTGTTCTTCATCCATTTTTCTCCATCTCTCTTTCTTCTGTTCTCCTGTCTCACCTTTTCTCTCTCTCTCTTCCTCTCTCCTCTATCCTTCTGTCTCTATCTCTCCTCTCCCCCTCTTTTTCTTTCTCCTCTATCCTTCTATCGCTCCACTCCCTCTCTTTTTCTCTCCCCTCCATCGTTCTGTCTCTTTCGCTCCATCTTCCCCTCTCTTTCTTGTTCTCCTCCAGCCTTCTGTCTTTATCTCTCCTCTCTCTTTGTCTCTCTTTCCTCCATCATTCTATCTCTGTTTCTCCTTCACCCTATCTCATTCTTCATCATCTGTCTGTCTTTATCTCACATCCATTTCTCTCTGTTTCTTCTTTCCTTCTGTCTCAACTTTTTCCTCTTTCTCTCTTAACCTCTCTCCCCTATCCGTCTGTCTCTAGCTCTCCTCTCCATCTCTTTCTCTCTCTCCTCCATCCTTCTGTCTCTATCATTTGTTCTCTGCCTCTCTCTCTCTCCTCCATCCTTCTGCCATTATTTCTCCTTCTTTCCATCACCAATGCAATCATATATAAAACCAATCCATGTATGGCCACCATTAAAGTGATTGTAAGTACTATTGCTGTTATAAATGTAAGATCCGTTTTATAGCAACACCTCCTATAATAACACACCCCACCGGGCTCTCCTTTGGAGCTTAACAATCCTTATGTTTTTTAATATATACTTTTTGGATTTTTTTAACAATCTACTTACTCCCTAAGGCGTTCCAATTGGGTAATTTCTATACTTTTACAGTCATTTTGTTTTCTTATACTTAACATAAAAATATGCATTATTTTCAGGTACTGTATTTTTGCAGGATCTTATCTGAAAATCTGTTTTACTTAAGAAACGTCACTCGTTCCATAGTAGAGTGTTTTTTTTTTTTCCTTTCTAATTTCAAATGTATTACTGCTACCAAGCAATCATACCGTGTATTCATTACTAAAATGTGATTCAGTGTATAAGAACAATAGTCTATTAGAAAAAAAGCAATATCCACAGGATGGTGAATTACCAACAGTAAATAGTTATTATGCATGAATAGAATCGCATGTGGTTTATTATGTCTACAGGCACCTATTCTTGCTCAGTTTTTTTTTTTTTTTTGTTCTTCTATTTTTTAAATGCATTATAGGTTATACAGTACAGTAGTAGAGAATAACTGCGGTTCCCATGGTAGATTGTAGAATACATTTTCCTGCTGATACAATGTATAAGCACTTGAAAAGACTTGTATTTCCTAACCGAACGGTTTAGTCTTTTCCATGCGTAATTTGTTTTTTTTTTCACCCCATGGTTTGTTGGTCTTCTGTCTTCTGCCTTAGAGAAGTTATTTGGTCTTCCAATCTTTACATACTGTATAATGCTGATTCAAACTGTTTCAATTGATTGGCGAGCCAAGAGGTATTTAGGTTTTGTCACATTTTACTGATTTAACCAATTAGAACACTTATTCAATTATCCCACTGGCAAGCTGTAGGTGCTCCAGCTGCTAAATCGCCTGAACTCAATCAAATTAGTGCTACCGAATAGTTGATTTATTCAACCTTGAAAGTGCTTATATCTACATCTTACGTTTTTCTTTCTTTCTTTTTTGGAGGGGAGCATTTCTTTCATTTTTAATTTTTTTCAGCCTTCAGCTCAAGATTTTCTGGATCAAAATCAGCAAAATGCCATATTGAATTAGGTAGGAATAAAAAATGGCAAGCTCCATTCAAAAGAGGTCTTTCAATTAGGGAGTGTAGCTGTATTTATTGCCTTGCCACCCTGAGACAAAGCTGGCCTTGCCTGCCGGCCACAGGAGGAATATGCTAATGACTGACAATGCCTCTTTACGAGGTATGGGGTAGACTGAGGTACATTGAGAAAATGAGGCATGCAGGCAAATTTGGTAAGGCTTAACTCTGGGCTTTATGCTGTTCACGTGTGACAGAGCGCATGCAGGTTTACTTGTGTTTTCCACTGGTTCATGCGTGTTGGGTGTAGGGCAGCCCATTCATTTCAATGGGCTGCCTTATGCACAAGAACAACTGAAAATAAGTCCCTGGCCCTTTTTCAAAAATGTGCCATACCGAACCATAGGGGTACTGTGGCATCTTGTGGTTTGGTACACATGAAAACAAGAACTTTAGCAGATGCTAAAGGGCAACACATTTCTGTGCATGTTGGGAAAGCATTTCATTTTATCTGCCCCTTTTGGCGGCCAATTTCTGATGACTCACAGCCGGCTCCCTACTGTGCATGTATGAGATTTCTGCCTGGTGTGAGACTGGTCTTGTAGCCTTCTGGGATGTGGGATGGTATTCCAGGGGCCTGCTGGTGTGTGGGGGGTGGGGACAAGGAATAGGAAAGTGGAAGTGAGTACCACCAAAAAAAAATTTTGCTTCTGGAAAAAAAATCAATTTTTTAATGGGCTAGAAGGGAGATTAGGGGGGATGTTCATGGTTCGGGTGAAGATCCAGTGATACATTAAAGCCTCACTCAGGGAAAATTGACAATTCTTCCTTTCAGTGGGGCTGCACCCACACTGCAAGATTTAACTGCTTGTTTAGGTCTAGAGGGCATAGAAAGCAAGATTTATTTACCCCTCTACTCCTCCGTGCTGCAAGGAAGGTCCCTGCAGTATCTTCTCCTCCATTCTCCAGCAGTCCAAGGTCCTGATATCACCAAGACTGATGCAGGGTCCAGACGGTGCTCAGCCACCAGGACGGTGGGGGGACACCATCTGCTGGAGGAGCAGAGGACCGGGTAAGTAAAATGTTTTCACCCTCTC